>PVKB01001130.1:63573-145135 GCA_004027205.1 Ctenodactylus gundi | reverse complement strand
CAGATAAATGTAAAATGTATAAATGTATGAAAATAGTACAGTGAAAGTAAGAGTTGGAAGTATATCACTCTCAGGTCCTTAGCGTATGTGTGAAGTACAAGCCATTCCTCAGGATGAATGAATTGTATAAATGCTAGGACCACCATTCAAGCTTACTGAAGAGGAATATACGAGAATTCAATAATGGTTAAAAATTAAATTATAAGAAATTTTCAGTCCAAAATAGAGCAGAAAACAATTAGAAAGTGACAAATAGAAAACAGCTGGCAAAATGGTAGCTTTAAACTATGTTAATAAGTACACGAATGCAAAGAGTTAATCCATTTAAAAGACAAATCATCATCTTGAGTAAAATATCAAAACATACTGTCTGCACAATATCGACTTTAAACATGAAGTGATAAGGTGGGTTGAAAATAAAAGAATGTAAGTAAAAGATGTATTACACAAACACTAAGAAAACAGAACCCAGCAGCTAGAGGTAAGACTTGACATTGAGAAATACTGCCAGGGATGCAGAGGTGCACTGAAACTAACAGAGACCCCACGCCCTGGGGAAGCATGACAAGCCGGGTCACAAAGGAACTTCGCAACACAGAAGACAAAAGCTAGCTGACATGTAAGAAAGTGGGTGAACTCACAATTGTAGTAGGGGATTTCAATACACCACTCTCAGCAATTGAGAGAGTAAGTAGGAAGAGAATCAATAAGAATACAGAAAAACCTAGCAAAAATGTGACCCCCTTATCTGTCAAAAACCCATATATATATATATATATATATATATATATATATATATATACATATACATGCATATATATACATATACAAACATATACCCAGCTTTCAAAAGTTCATGAAACATTTACCAAGATAAGCCGTATTCTGAGTTATAAAACAAAATTTAACAACAAAAGAACTTAAGTTATGTCCTCAAACCTCCCACATAATCCAAGAAATAAAAAGCATACTTTCTACTACATTTTTTAAAACTTGATGTTAAAATGCAATTTTGAAAAAGACTGCTAGAATAGACAGGCTCATGCACAACTAATGGGGCTATACATTTGTACATTTAAGACATTTAAGAGAATCTCAGACAATTTATTAAAACCTTCAACTGTGACTAACTCACCTTAAAAATTCACATTGTTATTTTTACACTAAAAATATATATACTAAAGAAATGTTCACAAATATGGACAATTTTCTAACATCATTCATATTAGTAAAAAACATGAAATAACTTAAATATGCAATAACGTTAATGCATTTAACAAAAATCATTCATTCAGTGACAGCACTAAAAATATATATACTAAAGAAATGTTCACAAATATGGACAATTTTCTAACATCATTCATATTAGCAAAAAACATGAAATAACTTAAATACGCAATAACGTTAATGCATTTAACAAAAATCATTCATTCAGTGACAGCTACATAGTAAAAACTGTTTGAAGCACAGGATGGCAGGGAATAAGACAAATACGAGCCGCATTCCCTTCTTCTAGGCATGATGGGGGAGATAAATCACAAAGAAATAATCATAAATAAACATATTTTCTGGTAAAAATAAGAAAATTTATGAATGTTGGTATGCTTACAATGGCTCAACATAAATTTCATGGTGCCATTAAAATCAAATTGCAGGAAAGAGAAACATTGAAATGAGAAGCTGTGTCTGATAAGATACAATCTGTTATGTTCACTGTGACACATAGGTGACCTCTACGGTACATCGGCCACAGAAAAAAATGTATAGTATCAGAAAAATAATGAAAAACATACCCTAAAATAATTATTATTGAACTGTGGATTTTTTACTTTGAACTCTATATTTTCAAGTTTTCTGGAGTATGCAAGTATTACTTTTGTGAGGAAAGACAAGTTATTAGAAACAGGTTAGAAAGCTGGGAGTGGTGGCACATACCTGTAATCCTAGCACAGGGGAGACTAGGGCAGGAAGCTTGTCATGAGTTCGAGGCCAGCTTGAGTTGCATAGTGAGTTCAGAACTGGCCTGGACTACAGGGTGAGACTCTGTCTCAAAATAATAAATAATAAAATAAAAAATAAAAACAAGTTAGAAAATTTTAAAAGCCAAAAAAATAAAGCAACAGAAAAGAACATTTTTGTGCTTATGATCCTGTTTTGTTTTCTTTTATTTTAGAACAGAAAATTTACAAAATATATAGGTCTCAAGAAAAGAGTAAGTATATAAGGCGATGTTAAAAAGAAAAATGCAAGAAAGAGTAGTTGTTTAGACAAGGAAAGGATAAAATTTATGGGATCCTAGGAACTGGAAGTGGACCAGTCTTGAAAACAAAGAGGAAGGTGTCTGCCTTTGAAACAGGGAAAATTAGAAAATGAATAGACTCTGCCCATAAATGATGCAAGGACAGCAGGGTAGTTGACGAATGGATCTCAAACATGACCTTTACTACCACTTAAAGCTCCAGTGAGATATGGGGCAAGGATGGTCTTCTTAATTAAGAACTGCAAAACGGGGCAGACTAATGCTGCCCACTCACCGCCCCCACTGGATTAAAAAAAAAAGTGGATTTACCCATCCTGGAGGTCAAATGGACTTACCCATTCTGAAGGCTTCAGGTAAAAGAGTCTCTACTGGGGACAACGTGGAGGGAAAGGTCCTCCTTGGCATTGCATAGCCTTGAGTACATTCCGTGGCAAGCAGCAGAAGAAGCAAAACCACCAAGTCCAGTTTCTCTTTCCCATCACACCCAAATGGGGTGGGGGGAGTGTTGTCTTCTTCCTGAGGAGCAATTGGACAGAATTCTTGGAGTGTTAGAAGTGTCGTCCCCTGTGAAGAGGCACAGATAGTGATTCTTCCCAACAAGAATCTTGAGCCTTGTCTCTCTGCTGTCTTCCCAGGGAATATTTGTAGGAGGAAAAGCTTTCTCTTCCGGCTGATCTTGTGGAGTATTGTACGCCGGTATTACTGAGGCTTCCAGAATCCCAGAATCTCCTCCGGGGAGTTTGGATGTTCTATTTTCCACACCTCCTTTAGATCCCCTGAAACTTTTAAGAGTATTTGGACACTTTGGATCTTTGGACTGAACCTTCCTTGCTGTAAATAAAGTAATATCTAATAATTAATTGTCAACATTTGTGCTTATCATGGTAATACATGCATGGATTTTTTAATAGAAAAAACCTCGCCTGCTTTCAATCTATGTTTCTACTAGAAATCAACACTTTCAATGTTCTGGCTGGCTGCTGAAAAGTATTAAGTTTATTCTGTTATGTTTAAATTTACATATTTTGGTTCTCATATCCTCAAGATATTAGCAGTCTTACCATGTTTTCTCTAACCCACAAAAAATAATATTATATATTTTAAATTCCAGTATTTTGTTTCCTGTCAGATCATGTACACTTACATTTTAATTAGTAGATTTTTTTCCACTGGAATTAACAATTTCTTCACTTTGTTAACATTTAAAGTTTTTTATCCATTTTCCTCACCTGTTTTGCATTTCTACCCAATCAAAACTGTTTATAAAAATACTCAATCAGTTCCATGCTTCCCGTGAAGCCACTCTGCCCTCCCTTTGCTTGCGGCTCCCTAGATGTGTGGCACGCCATTGCCTTGTCACGTGCCTTTGCCATCATCTCGGGGACGGCTCTTACTTCTCCTGTGTTGGATCTCCTATTTCCAGCCTTATTGTTGAGGAATACAAAGAGATTGTGTCAACTTGAGGCAATTAGGAAACACACTCAGAGTAGAGCTTACAGGTGTGTGTGGGCCAGTGAATGAGGGAAGAACACCCACACCGGATGTGGGAGGCTCACTGGAAGCTCAGGAAGAAGAAAGGCTGTTACAGATTGTTCCTCTGGGAAAGCTCTCGCCTTCACCATTATCTGTGGACTCTGACATCAACATCAACTTGCTACATCCCAGAGATGCCCAGCCCAGATTCCCTCCAGTCTCGACTTGCACATGTCTACCCATCACTTATCTTCAATCTCCTGTATTCGCCATTGTTCTTTGAACATACGCGATCCACAGCAGATGTTAACCCGCCATCCTGCAGTTCCAAACTGGTGTTCTACCTTGCAGCTGAGCAGCCATCTGACCCTCCAGCTTTCACACGTGCGGGCCGCCATCTTGGACTATCTCTGTCCTCAGACTTGTAAGCCTTCCGAATAGACCCCTTTTTTCTTATAATTTCGGTCACTCCTGCCTCTTGTAGAACCCAAACGAATACAGTAAGTATCTACAGTTATTTTTCCTTTGTCACTTCAATTTCCTTGAGAAGGATTCTTGAGGTCTCAGCCTCAGGGTCAACATGACTGCTGACTGCTTTTCTGGGAGGTGAGCAAGGGAAGAGGAAAGAATGTAGTTCCATCGCTCATTACATACACTTCCATTTAATCTATTTGGTTTTTATTTAACCAGCTTATCACCATCTATGTTGGTGCCTGGCAACCACAAGTCTAGAGTCTCTATGGTTAAATTTCCTACCTAATTTACATGTTACATCAGTTTCAAACATAAATCATTTTTTTTTTTATTTTCAGCCACATTTCACATAACTTTCTAGATTACGGAAATCTCTGGTGACTGAGCCTTTCCGTGGTGGGACTAATGAGTAGGTTTACATTGATTCTTTCTATTTGCTTGCTTTTAAAATTCATCATCCCCTTGCTTATTGTTTCTTTTATCCTCTTGCTGTATTTTCACTATTTTTCTTTTGTCTTCTCTCTGTGTAAGCCAGCTTTTCTTCACTATAACAAGATACTTATAAAGAAAACACAACTTGAGAGGCTGGCGTCCAAATGGCACAGCACAGACACGACATGCAGGACGCTCCTTGGTTGCATCATTTCCTGGAGCACACAGCAATGACGGGAAGAAAAGCAGGGTTAAATCTCAAAGTAGGAGCAGACTGTTTGGTAGAGACAGACTGCTCTTTTAAAACACCTCTCCCATGAGAAATCAAGGGCCGCAAAAGAACTGCTTTTCATGACCACCCATCCAGTGACCTAAGGACCTCCTGTTAGGCCTCACTCACTTTTTAAAGGGTGCTGCCAAGCAGTAGTGCCACACCTGGAGATGGAGATATTCAAACCACATCCAAACCATGACATTCCCATTCCTTTTGCCTTGTCTTGTGTTATACAAACTAGTATCTTCTGATCTCCTTCCTGTAGTTTTGTTGTAAATGTGAGGGAGAACAAAGATGAGCACATTTGTTTAATTGACCATGTTTACCTACCAGGTTTTAGTGAACTTAAAACACCTGTTATGCTAGGCCATATGGGAGTGTGCCCCACAATAAAGAATTGGGTTTCTGCCCTGAACACAATTTTTTTTTTTTTTTTTGAGACAGGATCTCACTCTGCCGCCCAGGCAGGTTTTACAATGATAGTTTCAGTCTAACTGATCTATTCCTAAAGTTGCTTCTTCTTTCTTTAACATACATAACTCTTATGTCATTAATTTATTTGCTACATATTATAATTTACAGTTCTCATGAAGTCAGCATCTAATATTTACCAACTATAAAAGAATAAAAAATAAAATAAAATTTACTAATTATAATGAGTCTTTGCCTGGTATTTGTCTCCAAATATTTTGTTAAAACTTATTTATCCAGCCTTACAGCTTCTTGCTTTTTTGAATCTTCTACATAAAATAAGGAATGCAATGAGCAAATTTCTCAAGGCTTTCTCTTTATTTTCTCAAAATCTCAGTACAAACCTCATCTACACATCAAATTCTTATCTGTTATATGCGTGTGAATGTGGTTTTCTAGAACAAGAATAAGATATTGTAGCTGTACTTGAAAAATAAAGAGCCAGAAGTTGCTATTATGCGAATTTATAAAATAGAACATGGACAAATACTGTCAGAGATACAAGACTTAAAGTTTTAGGGCTTTGCGTAAAGTTTGAAATTTTCAGTCTGAGTTTTCTAATATTTTACAGTGCTGCCAAGTTAAGCAGCTTTAGCTGGAAAATTTATCTGCAAAACACGTGGTTAATGACCTTTAAGTCAACTAACCCCATATGTCAGCCAGCAAAAAAACTATGAACTATGACTGTTGAAGAAAGTTGCTTTTCCTTTTTTGCTCATTTATGTAACGCAGTATCTGGTATAATAGATGTAACATAAGGGCATAGAGGTGTTTTCAAGAACAGTTTTTCTCTAAAATATGTCATTTTGGAACTAATTATTAGAAAAATTTCATTTTGGCATTTTGATCTAAAATATGTCCTTATTTCTTGAAGTCATTGGCTTGCATTTTTCTACAAATATGTATACTGGCTTATGTTAATCTTGGCTGAACAAACTGTTATCATGAGATTGTGTTTAAAACAACTGGTGAGACTTGGGAAAAATACATTTTGACCACTAATAGTTTGCCTTCATATTACACATTTCTGTGGGCAACTCAAAGAAGTTGGTAAGGCAGTAGTTTTTGTTAAAACTGTTTTATAAGGTCTTATTGGTAGCAGGTATTACTGTCGTTACAAAGAACTTTTGTTCCCACCTGTGAGATATGATTATCAATAAAATGTTACAGATAAGAAAGGAATAGGGGTACAGTTACTCACCTCCAGTAAAGAGCTTCGTCATAAGACATGTCCAACAATACTTAGATTTTACACTTTGGCTTCACATTTGTCAACACAAGTAGGATAATGGTGATGACTGCCTAGGTTATCAATAGTGTACACCATCAGATAGTGTCCTAGTACTCCGGGTTCTTTAACAAGATAAATGCCAGCTTTCAAATCATACAGGCTTGAGGTTAAATATTGTCTACCACCTCAGTGTAACCTGAGGCAAATCACTTCACTTCTCAGTGTGTTGATATGTGTATAGGCTTTGGATTATAGCCAATACCAAATGGAGACAATTATTAACTGTACAACATGAGAAACAGCCAAAAATGAACCAAAACTTGGTACTCTCTAGCCAAAAAAGAAAGAAAGAAAGAAAAAGAAAAAAGAAAAGAACTTGCCTGTTTTTAAGGATAAAAGTTAAGTTAAATGAAAGGAAAATTTGACATTTTTTAGGAGAAATGTGATTTATTTCCTTCTGCTCTACATTTTAGATGGTACTTTGTACTTTTTTCTGACAATGTAAGATTTTCTCTTTTTTTCATTTTATGTAACATAAAGTCTACCTATCACATTGCTAAAAATATGAATCTAAAAGCAAATTATGGATGGAAATCAAGAAACACAAAGGACATTGGTTTGGCACTGTAATGGGGCACAAAAAATACAAGAGATTTACCGTGAAGATATAGGCATAGACCAGATAATGATGAATTTTGAATGTCAAGATGAAATTTGTCATTTACCATGAAGATTATTAAATGCCACTGGGAAATCTTGAGGAGAAACTTGTAGCCATCATATGTTTTGATTGGATCATTCTGGCAAAAATGTGAAGCACACATCACAGAAAAATAAAACTATCGATGAAAAAACAGGCCAGAGACTGGTCATGTAGGATTCCTAGTAATGCAGGCCTGATGATGCTGAGAAGGCTCTAATCACGATGGGCATGAAAAGAAAGGGCCCCTTCCGAAAGGAACATGGCGCATTTTGTGGACCATTTATCTTCTGGGAATGTGGAAGTTTTGAGTTGAGAAGTCTCAAAAAACAGCAAATTTTAATGGAACGAAATTGATCACAGAATGTCACAGGGTTTTAAGATCCATTAAAACCAAGTTTGATGAAAGAAATGGAACTTTTTATCTGCAAATCTTATTTTTAAAATCATCAAGGAAATTCTTAGGGTGAGGTAGAATGAGATTATGAAAATTCCAACTTTACCACAGAATGAAGAGCACTGGGAATTGCAAATGGCCATATAAGCAGAAGACATTCTTGTTCTTGTATTTGAACGTCTTTAAAAGACAAATTAATTTTACAAGAAATAGTCACAAAAATGAATTATAAGGGATATAGAAACACACAAGTGAAATGGATGACAGCAATGACATAATAATCTGTAATGGAATAAGTGAAAATAAAGTCTGCTACTGATCTTAAATTATGCATCCTATGACATAATATTAATTCTATGTAGGCTGTGGCATATTAAATATGCATGTAGAAAACCCTGAAGAGAACACTACAACTAAATAAGAAAACCGATGAGTTAATAAGGAAAAATGCCAAAAGAAAAAGTACAATGAAAGACTGAAAAATATTTTAATCTGAGGGAGAGGAAGGATAGGTGGATACATAGAAGAGAAGGAGAAACAAAGAGAGAGAGACAAGTTGAGAGAGAGCTTAAGAGAGAAAAATAATGAACAAAGAACAAACGAGCCAAAGAAAGAGTAAAACTTGAAACAGCAGGTTTAAACCCAGAGGTAAGATAACAGTAATTACATTAAATACAATAGCCCTGAATATACAAACTTAAAAGCACAGGTTGCCTGCTTAGCAAAAGTAAGATCAAGATATATTCTGCTTAAAGGAAATAGAATTTAAATAATTAAGACACATAGAATTAAAAATAAGAACGGAAAAAGAAATACCATGATACCCTGATAAATTGGCATTTAATGGGCTAATAACAGAAAAACGTTGAGACATAAAGTACTATAGATACAGAGTGACATTTTATAATTAGAAAGGGATTACTTCAGAGGTTCAAAATTCATGAAGCAAATACTAAGCGTGAACTAAATATACAAATTAGAGTGAAAGATTCTTAAACCTCCTCTACATTACTGGTAGAACAATTAGTTTTGGGGGAAAATGTATGGGAGATTTGAAAAATAATAGTTTTTAACTTAAACCAACCAATTTGATAGAAGGGTACAACCCACCAGGTTAGGATATGCATTCTTACAAATACACATGGAATATTCATTAAGGCAGAGGACAAGCAGGACTTTAGAGCAATAAATTTTAAAAACTCAAAATGATATATAGCACAAGTATATTGCCTGACCACAGAACTTAAAAACTTAAAAAACTTGTAGGATACCTGAAATTGATGCAAATAACTAAAAATTTAAAAATGTAATTCTAAGTGGCCCAGAAAGTAAAGAGTAATTAATATTTGGGTTAAATGATAATAGAAACTATATGAAATGTATAGAATAAAACAAAATAAAGGCTTGAAAAAATATAGATTTGATAGGAGCTAAGAAAAAAACTGAATTTAACATGAGTAAAAGAAAAAAAATTATAAAAAATAAAGGACAAATAAAGAAATATGTTCAACAAAATCAAATTGTGAAGACTAATAAAATTTGCAAATCTCTTGCTAGACACACTAGTTCCCCACTTAAGACTATTTGGAGGATATTAATAAAAAGTTCATGAGGTCACTCAAATATAAAAATGATAATAAAATATTATAAGTAATCTTATGTTACTTATTTGTGGAACATAGTTGAACTAATATTTTTAAGATAGATGAGCAAAACTAATACCAAAAACATAAAATCTGAAGAGTTTATATGTAACATGTTGCATATAGTTGCATGCAGTTAAATTGAGAAAATTGGATAAAAACTTTACAAAGCACAGTTTTCTCAAATGTTTTGATTGGTAAATTTTATCCAACATTTAATAGGCAAATCACGTCAATCCTATAACACCTCTTTCAAAATATAGAAAAAGAAATGTAATCAACTTATTTAGTAAAGCCTTTTTCGGTATGGTAGTTTGGATCTGGAGTGTCCCCCAGAAGCGTCATGTTGCTATGGATACTGTGTAGGGTGCGAGGTGAAGCCTGGCTGGAAAGGGTGGGCTTGAGGCTTGACCTGGAGAGGCGTGGGCTGGGTCTGTTTTTCCTCTGTTTTCCCATGCTGTGAGGCACTCTGTCTCTGGGCAGCTCTGGCTGTAGCTGTGGCCCCACCTTGTGACTCCACCATTTTCCAGCCACCCACTCGTGAATGGACTGAGACCTTCTGAAACTGTACACCACAATAAATATTTTCTCCCTAAGTTGTGGACGTCAGGTATTAAGTCACAGCAAAGAAAAAGTGAGTCATTCACTTACCAAAACCAAATAAACACAATCTAAGAAAATAAAATTATGAATATAACATCATCTCAGAAATTTTTAACAAAAGTTCAGGAAACTAGCTCAGCGAGGTATAAAAGATATTATCAACAATGGGACTTATCTCAGGAACATATGTTAGTTTTATATTTGAAATTTAGTTAATCTACCACATTAACAGAAATAAAGAAAACAAATAACATTCTCAATAGATGAAAAGTGTTTAACAAAATGTAAGGTCTATTCCTCAGTTTTTGTTTTTGTTTTTGTTTTTTTGATACAGGGTCTCGCTTTGCAGCCCAGGCTGGTCCTGAGCTCGCTATGGAGCCCAGGCTGGCTTTGGACTCATGGCAATCCTCCTGTCTAAGTCTCCTGAGTACTGGGATTACAGGCGTGTGCCACCACGCCCATGTTATGTGGTGCTGGGGAATCAAACTCGGGTACCTAGCGCTTGACTTAGCATTTGCTAGGCAAGTGCTTTAACCACTGAGCCATTGCTCCAGCTCCACCATCCCTCAATTTTAACCAATTTTTTTTTTTAATTTGAGAATTGGAGGAAAATTCTTTAATTTGACAAATAAAATTTTGAGAAAACATGCAGGTAACATCATATATAATGGAGGAAATCTCATTTTTATCCTAACATCAAGAACAGGTGTCCAGTCTCTACTCTTCTATTCAGAATAATGTTCTGCAAATAAGAATAAAAGTACAAATATTTTAAAGGAATATAGAAAACTACATTTACATATAATAACAAAAGTCATATAGAATCTATTTAATGGAAAATTATTGGGATCAGTGACTGATGTTAATAGAGATAAAGGATACAGGGCATTGCAAAAATTCAATTCATATTTCTGTTAATGGTTAATAATTTGAAATAGATTCTTTTAATGTACTAATCACAATATATACGAAAGCATAATGTGTGAAAAATAATATATCATGCATAATCTGATTATTATAAACCTTAAAGGCACTGAGGTTTTACCCCACTCTAAAGCTAACAATCACGTTACCAACATTCATGAACGCTGGCAAAAGATGGAACACTCCTGTGCCATTGAAGGAATTTTTTTTTTTTACTCGTAGAAATACCTGTAGCTATACATCAGCTTTAGTGCCAGTTTGCTAAGCACAAATTCCCACAGGGTAACACAAAGAGGCTTCTGGACACCTGCATACAAAGTGGCACACATTCCAGGGGAGAAATCTTAAGTTTGAGGAATCAAAATATTTACACTAAGCAGAAGCCTCCCTAACATTGGCCTAGGCAGTATGTTCATTATTTTTAATACTAGGCAAATTAGCCTGTTTTATAGCTTGGAAAGAGACACTTCCAAGGCTGGTCCTACATAAAAATCCTAGAATTCGTTCTAGAAGAAAGGCCTGATGGGTGTCCCTGCTTACAAACCATGCAGAAATGCAAGGCACCCATCAAGATTTGACTTCTAACAGAGGTATACGCTTGAAGAGAAGCAAATACACTGATGTTATAGAACTGATATCCATAAATTGACACATATTTGATTAACTGAGTTTTTATTTAATAAAATTGCCCCCAAAATGTCAAAGGCATTCAACTGGTTCAGGCAGACATTTTTTCGTCAGACAATGCCAAAAATGCTTGCTATCTACGTGGGGAAAAAAGGATCCTATCTTCTCCACACATTGCATAATTACTAAATGGTGAGGTGCCTAAAAGTAAAAGCTAGTTTTCTAATGAAAATAAAAAATTCCAATGAGAAATTCTTTATGATTATGGAGTCAACGTTGAATTCTTAGCGCACAGACAGCACTAACCATGAAAGAATAATTTACAATTTGACACTACAATTTAAATTTTTCATTTGTCGAATAACATCACTTAAGAAAATTGGTAATCAAGGCAGATTGGACAAAAATACTTGCAACAAGTACGTCTGATTTATCTTGCATGAACAGAAAAGCTAGCTTGTACACAGATTGGAAATTTTTGGCTTGAGTACATTAAGAAAGAAAAGAGGATTTTGTAATTGTTTGAAATGTTGGATCACCAAGTGTAGACTGGATACAAAAAAAAAAAAAAAAAAGCAAGAGAGTGAAGTTGGCAAGTGGTCATTGGAGTAGAGGTAATGCTGCTTCTGTAAAGCAACTGTATCAGTGCAGGCAAAGAATAAGAATAGTGGACACATAGGCAAATAACTAGAAAGAGCAACCTACAAAATGTAAGATTTCAGATAGAGAACAGACTGAGAAAACGATAAAGTGAAATACCTCTCTGATGCCAAGGCACCAGCTAGTCAGTGACGATGGACTGCTTAGAAACAGAGAAGAAACAACATGGAGATGTTGAGTGGATGACGTCAGGCACTGAGAAGGAAGAGACGCCAGTGCAAAAGCTTTCTATGATTATAGAATGGCTAGGACATCAGCAGTTGACGGTGGCCAAAGAGGAGGGAAGAAAACTGGTGTCTAGTAGCACAGTGGACATTTTTTATACAGTATACATTGCTGCATATTTTCACGCTCAATTTTCAAAATACCTCTGTGATATTACTACCTTATTCTCACTTCACAAATGCTTAAACTGGAATTCACAGAATTTAATTTGCCCACATTGTAGAGCTTATGAAGGGCATGATGAGGTTAAAAATTGTATCTGCCTGAATCAAAAGCTGATGACCTTTCTACTACATTGTTGTGCTAACAGCCAGCTACCCTGGGTACAAACTGGAAGGAATGTAAATTGGGAGGCCTGGCTGAGAAGCAGAAAGGACACCTCTAGTACCCTGGAGCCAAGAGCACAACCTAACACCTGAGAGCAACTTGACTCTGTAGACACTGCTTGCCTTTGAAGAAGATCAAGGTAACAGTTAATTTAATCAAGTTGATAGATTGTTGTAGAAGACAGATTTTTTTGTGTGTGAGATTATTAGGGCCTACAGTGGATCAGCCAAGGGCATATTTCTCTAAACTCAAACTGAAATGTTTAGATAATTATGTCTTCCATTAATAGATATTTCTGGGTCTTTTGCTTCTGCAAGCCCACAGTTCTCCATTCTTTGTGTTACCTTTGTACTTTAATATAGAATAACCAGTCCCCACATCATAAATATATTATTAAATTATATGTTCATTTACTTTATTTAAAATAAAAATCAATTTTTTCTCTCTACTGATAAGGCAAAGACCACCGTAGTCCTAAAAGGGACACGATGAGACAATGCTTAATCCTGCTAATACTTACTTGGTGAAAGCTTATGCCTGAAGATGGAACAAGACAAAGGATGTCTGTCCAGAGCACAGGCAGAATGTGGAGAGCAGACTTGAAGGCATTGGTATGAACGGCATGAGGACCACAAAGAGAAAGCAAACCCATATCAAGTGCAATAAAGTAAATTGCTGGAAACTGCCTAAAGCTCTGTCTGATACCGATAAGTTGTGAGCCACCTGCGTGTGGACCCTGTGTGATGAAATCACTATCTGTAGCCTGCGGACAAAGCTCTTGTATAACCAAAACCCCATAATCGATAACCAGAACACCTGCCCACCTGCTGTGGACCCTGACGATATCACTATCGGTAGCTTGCAGGCATAAAAGTAGTATATAAACCGTCCTGATCCTAAGCTCAGGATCGAGGTAGGAGTCACGGACTCCAGACGCGGGATACGCGTCTTGCTCCTTGTCCCCAGCCTCCTCACCTCCAGAGTGCGGGACTACACCTCTTCGCATCCCGAAAGCGAGACCCCCTGGAGAAGGAGTGACTGTCCAGCCGGGCAGCTATCGGCAGGTCCTGATCCAGCCACAGACTGGCGAGCCGTGGACAAGCTCATACGCGGGTCGGCTGTGTCGCCGGTAGTCAAGAACACGTCGCATGGTGAGCATAAGGGACCCGGGACGGGAATAGTTTTAAGAGGCAGAACAACGCTTGCTTTCCTGTTTAATTAATTAGTTGATCGATTTATTATAGTCTAATTTATGAATTGGATTGATTGACTGTTGTGTGAATAAAGAACGTTTCCAAGGAAAATTCATCTGCCTCTGTCCTGCCTTGTCTCCTCTTACGGAGAGCTCGCGACAATGTCTCCTTTCTTTTGTCCTTCTACCAATATCTTGAAATACTGATGAGTCATCATATTCTTGCATCAAAGCTCTAGTATAGGAAGTGATTGCCTTTAGGACCATCAGAACTTATAACAAAAATAATATTATCTCCGTTATCCTTTTTCCAACTCCTTCAGAATATGACAGAAACTTATTCAGGTTGAAGTAATTTTTCTATATTCAGTACAGCAGATCCATGTTCTAATTCATAAACAAGTCAAAATGTTGGTCGCTTTTAACTCATTATTGAGGTAGAAAACAGTTGTTTGAAGTAGTGGTTGCTTTTTAAAGAAACATTGCTTTCAGTGTAATCTTGAATTCCAAGTTCAATTCAGTAATCAACAAATTTTCAACTGAGATGCTGAAGAACAGTTTGAGGAAATGTTTACTGTTCTCTTTCTCTCTCTCTTGACTGTGTGTTATATATAAATTTGCAGTTAAAATCTTTGGCAACTCATGTATGAAATGACAGAAATTATATTTTAATCAACATATTTAGGTTTGTGTTTCTTAACTGTACTATTGTGTTTACATGCAAAAGTAAAGTAGCAGATCATCTAAGAAGGTGTTGCAAATGACTTTCACCTTGAAAAATGAATTGTCACTTCAATTATTCTACAGCCTTTTAAATGTTTACAGAATTTATAGAGAATATACTGGGGAACCTAGGGAAATGTTGTCTTAGAAGAATAACCTTAACATTTAACATCATCTGTGTCATATTGATTTTTCTTGGGAGAAATTCCATAAAACCATATTGCCTGTACATGTTTTCCAGCATGTAATATTTGAAAAACAAAAATCTCCCTGGAAATGATGATAAATGAATTTTTCTCTGATTTGTCCTAGGCACAGCCATGAGTCTAGCTGAAACAGCGTGAATAGTAGTGCAAGGACCGTGAGGGGGACACAGAATCAAGCCACGTTAATCACATCAACAGGTAGAAGCAGGCACAGGCCTCCCCAAATTATATTCCTTCTTTCTCATAAACAGAATCAATAACCACTAACAGAGGTTTGATTTATAATCAGAAAAAGCCACATTCTGAGAACCAAGAAGAATACCAATTCCTCGTACTTTTTCGCTGTGTTTTGCTAGCTACCATCTTTGGGAAGGCCCTTCCTGCTTTGTGATTGCCAACAGTTGGATTACCAAAAATTGCAAATAGATGCATGGTTTTTCTATCCAAAGCCTTGATGTAGGTGTGAAATGGGAAACACTGAGAAGATACATCATTGTAACCATGTTCTCTCAATCTTTTTGTAGCCAATCTGCAAAGTTCTGTTTGACTTTTGGTGTTAATATCATGACCTTGGAGCACCAGTCTTCACGTTCTTTCCAGGATGAGTTTGCGTTCAGTGTGAGACCTGGTAATGATGACCATCTTTTCTGTGTCACTGTCCAACCTCTGGATTCCACGCCTTAGAGGTGCCTCAAAGGGCACATCCTCCAAGCTTCTTCCTCTTCTCTCAGTAAGTAGATATTTATTGTTTATTGTATTTGGTGCTAGGCTTATGCTGGAGGTCAAGGTAGATTTTTTTTTTCCTTCTGGTGTAGACTCACTGTTAGGCAAAAATGTGTGTACCTAGGCCTTGGGAACAGGGCATTCTTAACATTCTTGACTCTCTCTGTGGCAACCAAACCTTTGTTTCAGCTGGCTTCCCGCCTTGATTGTATTTTCCTTCTTTGAGGGAAAGGGGGTCAGAGAGAACACCTATTGGAAGCCTATGCAGAAGACTTTGCAAGTGATGATGAAATACTCTTGTCAGTGGGATTCTCATTTACTCTACATTGATATGCTAGTTCACATCTTGGTCTTTAAGAATTGGTTGAAATCTTAGCTAATTTCTTCTTACTTGTTCCACAAACGCCATCCCTAGTCATGCACAACATGCAGTAGTAGCTCATGTACCCTGTTCCCCATCAGAGGAGCAGTGTCCCAGTTCTCTTAGAGGTTTAGGTAAAGATACCGCGTTTGAAAGCTGGGTGTGGTGGCACATGCCTATAATCCAAGCACACAGGAGGCTGAGGGAGGAGGATCACAGTGAGCTCAAGACCAGCCTGGACTACAGAGCAAGACCCTGTCTCAAAGAAACAAAATAAAACAAATAAACAAAACGAAACAAAAATACCACTTTTGAGACTATATGGATTTTTCTTGATGTAAATAGAGGGGTCATGTTTTTAGTGGATTTCTTACAGAAAACAAAAGTGGAACCTCCAGTTTCTCACTATTCTCTGGAAAAAAATCCTTACACCTCCCTCAAAAATGTTTTAAATCAAGCTGTAATATTCTAAGTGAATTGAGCGAAAATGAGAAGCAATCACATCTTTGCCCAAAGCAATTGTTCTGGCTTGGTCCTCAAAGGATCACTGAAAAATGGTTATTGGGTTAAGGATTAACAGCAGCTGTGGGACGTGTTCCCTAAAGCTTACCCAATGCAGGGCCGCAGCATTCAGAATCCTGGTCACTCAGGATTGAGCAGTCAAGAATTTTATCTGAAATTCCTGAGAGTGACGAACACTGCTGTCATTTGGCACTAGAATGTGAGAGTCTAATCTAGAGAGGTTTTAGTCTTGAAGTGACATTTTATGCAACACCAGAACACACTCGTATCGCCACATGAGGCCACTTGAACAGAGAGTCAGGATGGACCTAAGTGACAAGGTCCAAAGTCGCTTCTGTGGGACAGTCCAAGAAGGAAGAAGAAACACCTTCAAGAGGCTAATTAACACACCACGGTTTCTCAGACAGATCTCCTCAGTACAAAGGGGAGACTTGAGTAGCAATTCGGAGGAGGTAGGTGAGTTAGCCATGCAGAAACCTGGGGAAAAACAATCTTGGCAATTCCCTGGATGAGGCTGTGTCCCTGCGCTGCTTGTTAGGGAAACAATAGGAAGGCCAGCATGGGGAAGATTGATCATATTATTGACGACATAGCATTTTAATTGTAAAAATCCAGAAATGCTTCATCCTTTCCCCACACAGCTAATGACTGCCCAGTCCAGCAAAGAAATCAAAGAAATATCAGGTGCAAGCATACGCAGCTGCAAACAGTCAACAAAATTCACTGGCTAGACACACATTGTGAAGTTCCAAGCAATGGACTGTAAATTTTTCATAAACTTAAATCTGTGATACCCCCTCTCCTTCAGCTTATCATTCAGAAGTCCCCAGTAGAATGCAAGTCAGAGGTAGGGAATTTTGGAGGAATCATTCCTATTTTCCCAAAGCTACCTTAAAATAAACTCTCTCTCTCTCTCGCTTGCTCTCTCTCTCTTTTTCTTTCTCTCCTTCTTTCCTCCCTTCTTTTTTTGAGACAGGGTTCTGTTTGGTAGCCCAGGCTAGTCCTGTACTTGGTATGAAGTCCAAGACAGCCACGGTCACATATTTACCCCGAGAGTTCTTCTGTTCCAATTGTGACATTATCTGCCATTAATGCCATTGGTATAAGAAAGAGGTTACTGGTTGGGTCCACCTGTGGTGCACCAGGAAGATAAACAGAGGGTCTCTAGTATTCCACTTGCTAGGTCATTCTGGCACAGGGGCATCTGGGTGAGATGGTCCTCACCACTGGGGCCAACTTTGGTCGCCTGGGCTCCAGAGAGGAAATATTCCCAAAAAATGAATCTGTCAAGTTTGGTTAAACACTCATTTTGTGTATTCTGTGGTTTTTCTCTTTCTCTTCTTTTTTTCTAGTTTTTTTTAACACCATCTAAAAACTAGTAAGAGTGCTGGAGCTGCAAGCAATATGGAGCTTCCCCCTACAAGATCCAGGGAAGCCCTTTGCCTGACTGCTTTTTTTTTTTTTTTTTTTTTTTTTTTTTTTTTTTTTTTTTTTTTTTTTTTTTTTTTTTTTTTTTTTTTTTTTTTTTTTTTTTTTTTTTTTTTTTTTTTTTTTTTTTTTTTTTTTTTTTTTTTTTTTTTTTTTTGACTCAGGATTCTGTTGGGAAGATTTAAACCTAACATACAACGACCTTAAAACTTACTCTCCCTTACGCTTGGGGGCTTCTTGAGCCAATGTGGAGTTCTGACAGGTAAGCTGGGATCTGGAGCCTTTCCAGAGGTTAAGAAAGTTCAAGTGCACTTTCGTTTTCCCCATTTTATTGATATGTATTAGTGCAAGATTTAAGGTTTACAATGAAGTTGAGCATTTTGCGCACATCCATATCTTGTCAAGGTGACAAGGACTTTCCTAATCTTTTTTTGTCCCTCCCCTTCTCCTACTTTCCCTTCCTCCCTCCCCCACCCTACCCCCCTGTTTCACTTTGTTTTTCATTTTAAGTTCCGTAAGAGTTGTGATCTGTGTCTCATATCAGGGAGACCAAGGACTCTGTTGTGGTCTGCTCAGAAACGGAAGGTGTTGTGCATGGTACTTGAACCACAGGCCCTGCGTCTAAGGTCTGATGTGTTATAACTAAGCTAATTGTGCTGTTTGCCTGTGTATTACAAGTGGATGGATGCGTTCAGGTTACTATAAAGGGCCCACCCTTGAGCAACAATTGTTACAGCTTGTAGTAAATTAAGGGAAAAGAGAAAAAGAGCACTTAAAACAGAGTAAAGAGGTGATTGGCCTTTGATATGATGGGCTTGCCTTGGTACAACTTCAGAATTGCACACTGAAAATTAAATATTATACATTAATTAATACTATAACCTTTTAATATCTGATAAATCTGGAGGGTTTTTTAATCTGGTATGTGTTATCTGTATGTGTATATGTTGTATGTTTTGTGTCTTTAAAATTGCTTAAATGGTACCGAGATTCACTTAAAAAGTATGAAAGCCCTCACTAAAAAGTACTTAAAACTGCTAGACTTGAGGTGTCCACAAAATCAAAGGTTGGTGGCATACAGGCTATAAATTTAAATTGCTGTGAATGGGAATGGTTCTATTCTGAGCACATTACCTTCAAAGTTTTATTTAAGTTGGCTTACAAATGAGTAGATAAGATGTATGTAGACCAAATGCATTTTGCCTACACGGCTTAACAAATAGGTTAATTTAAGATAGTTGATAAATAAAAAAGTAAGGATATCTTTAAAGTTGCTAAGTTATTAGCTAACCAGAAAAATATTTATTTTTGTCAAAAATTAAAATATATGTTAAACAGATTAAAATATTCATTTTGCTAATCTAATATTTTGGGTCCCCAAAATAATGCAAAGTAAGTGTTAAGTAAATAAAAGTGAATTTGAAGCTTATGAACTTTATACAACGTCTGAGTTATCATTTACTAAGTGTAGGCCTGCATAATATGACTTCTAGAGGCTCAAGTACTAGGTCTGTTAAAATGCTTTCAAAAACCATTAATACACATAAAAATGTGTTTATTTCTCAAAGGTATGCAATATTAAAAACAGTATATATAATTAAGTTGGCTGTAATTAAGAGGTTATATAATTCTTAAAAATTTTTAAAGAGTATGGCTGGGGGCATAGCACAGTCATTACAGCACTTGCCTAAGAAGCATATGGCCCCAGCTTCGATCCCCCAGCACCCCATACTAGTCGGGCCTGGTGGCGCACACTTGCGATCCCACTACATAAGAGGTTGAGGCAGGAGGATTGCTGTGAGTTTGAGGGCAGCCTGGGCTACATAGTGAGTTTATAATCAGCCTGGACTACAGAGCAAAACCCTGTCTCAAGAAAAAAATTTGCAGTGTAATATGTTAATATAAAACTAAAGTCTTGCCATCTCTCAATGAGGTACTCAGCTCTGAATAAAGGTTCCAAAACCTGGCCCACACTATCAACATCATCAAAATGATTGCTTCTGTCTTCTGCTGTTGGGCTTTTGATTACAAAAAAAAGGGCCTCTGTTTTAAGAGAGTTAAAATTTGTTTAAATGTTGACTTGTTGTAAAATACCTGAGCTCAAGTTGCCTAACTGTAATAATACAAGCCAGCTAACCACTGCGTGCTCTCTTGTGTACAAAATGCTCTACAGCCAAGGTTTAAGCATACAACATTCCTGTTCCTCCTATTTGGTACAATGCAGTCCTAAGATTTAAGACCTAATGTACATTTATTAACTTTAACTAGACAGACATTTTTATTACCATGTAAATGATAGACACATACATAGATGTGGATAATGGTTTATTTGTGGTCAATGACAATGTTTCCTTGGCTAGAAGAAATTATTCTTTACTTTTTAAATGTGTGCCAGTGCTGTTATACTTGTCAGTTTGTACAGGGGCCACAGCCCACAGTTCGAGAGTGCAAGTTCAGATCTACACAGCTTCAAAAGTGATGCACTATGGGAAGTCCAGACATACTTTAATCAGGTACAGCAGAGTAAACAGCAGGTGCAAGTTGCCTCCTTAGAGATAAACCCAAAATTGATATAGTAATACAGACAAGGGTGGCATTCTACCAGGCAGTCACATAAGGGGCGGGGAGGTCGCAAGGATAATATGACCCTGGCCCGACTGAACCAAGTCAGTATAGCTGCATTTACAGTGGAAGGCCCAAAGCTATACCATGGGAAGGCCCAGGGAAAATCCAAGGCCTAAGGTGCTCTGTCTTTTCTATAATTGAATATAAAGCTACAGGATCATAACTGTACTACTGAGCCATATTTCCTAAATTTTGCCTTCAAGGGAAAGGCCGAATTAACATATGTAAAGGACTTACATAGCTCTGATGCTAATTGCTAACTTCTTAGTATGAGGGAATTCTGTTTCCAAAGTACATAAGCCTTGTCTTCAATCCAACTTGCTTGACTCTTCCTGGTCTGTGTTTGTGTTCCTGAATATTGTACTCCTGGTAAAGTCACCATAAGAGTGAAAATATTAATTCACATATACACTTTGTTAAGTCACCACTGTAAACTATTACATTCTATTTAAAATTTGATATTACAAAATCTAGGTCAAATGTATGTTCCTGATAAAATAATGTCATCATAATTACCGTGCAAAAATGCTGTTTGTCCTTATTATGTGTATTTTATATTTATTTTCTTATAAAAGTTGTAACTATTAATCTGTTAACATTCTGTAGGTGTATAACTTCTCACTGGCAACCTACATGGAACATTACAATGGCAAGCTGTCACATAGGACAGATGAGTTAACGTCAACCATAAATAATAAAGAAGAAAGTAATTCTCTGGTCACATTTCAGAATGACTTTCAATGTTTAACATTTGTGCAACAAAAAGCTTCATGGGCTTATAAACTTCTGACAGTTAATATGATGTTGACTGGACATTTTTCTACTTAAAGGATTAAATTATTGTTTTCAAAAGTCGCTTAAAGTGACACTGTTGTGCGTTATATAGGCGTGATTTCTAGGCCTTAAAAATGACTTCTAAGAGGATTCATTTCCCAACAAAAATAATTTTGCCAAATATTTTAAGTTCTTGCAAAGGATTTGAATTTATCTATTAAAATGGATATACTAAGAAAACAACTGGATTATTTATAATTAGATTAATATACAAAAAGCTTGTGCTAAAATTAAATCTCTGTTTTCTTTACTTCTTAAAATTTTTAAGTAGTATAGCAGAGTATATTAAATAAAAATAATATACAATTCACAAGAGCCAAGATACGGCACTGGCGTGGTGCCCATATTTACCAATATTATTCAGCCATAAGAAAGAACAAAATTCTATCATTTACAGGAAAATGCATGTATTTGGAATTTTTCATCCTGAACAAAGTAAGCCAGACTCGAAGAAAAATATTAATATTCTCCCTAATATGTGGAATCCTAAAAAAAGAAAGAAAGAGAGATAAGAAAGTAGAAATAGTAGAAGGGAGATAATTATTAAACATGAGAAAGGAAGGAAGAGAGAATGAAAGTATAAACATGGTAACAGGGCATGGAAAAGAGCAAATATTTGCATTGAACTCCTCCAAAGGATGAGATGAGGAGGGAGGGTCAGAGAAGGAGGAGCATAGGGGTGGAAAATAATTGGCGTATGTTATGTGTTTGTATTAATCTTCCCCTCCAAATCTGTAACTTAATGAGAATATATTACTATTGGCAATTATAAATAAAACTGCTATAAAAAGAAAAATATCAGAGTATTTTGATTTATAATAAGGCTTAAGTTATTGATCTCTTATTACTAAGAGTAACACTAACTTTAAGAGTAATTTTCTTTTTGTAAGTAATTTTATGTACAGCTAGCAAAATAAGAAATGAAACTTTATCAAGCTAATGTTTTCACAAAAATCTATTTTGAGATTCTATCTTTTAATTCTATAGTTCTGGTTACATAGCTTCTTTTGCCTATAGTATGTTTTATTCTTTAAAAATATAATTGTCTTGGTATAGTATAGTCAATAACAATTGTTTTAATATCTTCTAAAAGGAACTAAAATATTTTACTAAGTTGCTGTGTTCTTAGTTGGTAAAATAAGCAGAATTCTTGTATAGCATATTAAAAGTCTTTTAGCTATGTTAGACACACAAAATTCTAAAGATGTAAGTAAACTATAATTGTCGGTTTTAGATAAATAAGTAATGTTTTAATATCTATAAGGATTAAATTAACTTTGTCTTATTACCTGTTTAACATCTGCTTACAAGTTATATATAAGAAGAAATTGTCAAATCCTAATCTTTTTTGGGCATTGGCTGCAAAAATAGATTTAAAAAAATATAAACTTAAAAATGAACTCTAAGCCAAGCCTAAGAGTCATTATTTTAAGTCCTTGATATTCCTCAAAAATTTGACCATTAGGGTTTAGTCACATCACTACCTTCCAACAGGGGACCAAAAAGCCATTCTGGAGTCACGCTCTGAATGTATGGAGAGTTACCTAGTCCTTGTGAACAAGTCACAATGACCAGTTGATGGGATATTCAAAACAATAAGATGCACGTAAAAACAAGAAGAGAACATACGAGGATCAAAGATACAAAGCCCTTCCAAGCTAACAACCAGCCGGTACTCTGCCCTCCTCAGCTTGATAAGGTTCTGTATCTTTCATTCCTATGAAAGTGGCTTGAAATGGGTTCAAATTGGCTTGAAGTACAACCCAGTGACCCAGTTCTGTAATCCTAGAACTCTGAGAGTCTGAGGCAGGCCTGTCACAGGTTCAAGGCCAGTCTAGGCAACGTAGCAGCTAGGTGAGACCTTGTCTTGAATTCACTGACAAGAAAATAGGCTAAAGACATAACTCAGTGTAAAGGCCCTGGGTTCACTTCACTTACCACCAAAAAAAGAGGAAAAATCAGGTAATAGTAGAAGTGAACACCGAAAATAAGTAGGCCGCATGGTGCAGTCGGATATGTTGTTTCTAGTCTCTATGCTGAATCTCCATTCTCCTGGTGATACTAGATATTGGAAAGGTAGCCACAGTCTAGATACCTTCAAATGAATACAGGTCAATAAACATAGTTGCTAAAGGTGTAGAAACATGGCAAGAACATAAGAAAAGAAGTACAGATAATTAAGAAGCAAAATAACAGAAATTTAGTCTTACTATTTTATAAATCATAATTTCATATTAGCAACACAGATTATTTCCATACGATTCAATAGACTAAACGTTGTACATCCTATTTGTCTTAGTTACTTTCTTGTTGCTGGAATACAATACCTGTCACTCATTAGAGCATTCAAGAGGCTGAGGCAGGAGGATTGCCATGAGACCAAGGCTAGTTAGCTAGTCCAGGCTTCATAGTGAGTCCAGGACCAACCTGGGATATAGGGCAAGACCCTGTCTTCAAAATAAATAAATAAATAAATAAAAATTTAAAAAAAAGAACTGACACAACTTAAAGGAGGAAAAGATTGTTTCACTTTTTCACTTAGTTCACAGTTTCAGGTCTCTGACCATCCATGGGCAGCCTGTGATGGTAGAAGGGCATGGAGTGTGGGTGGGGAACATCTGAGGCTTTGCAAGACAGGAAGCTTGGTGGAGGTATGTACCCTTCCAGGTTGTGCCTCAGTGATCTGGTCCACACCTTCCAAGAGGCCCCACCTCTTACCAACACAGGAAATCAAGGTGAACCCACCGACACAATTAACCTCCATGACCCAATCACCTTCCAAATATATAAGGCACTGGGGGAGTACTTCAGAATCAAACTATGATACTATTATCCATTCTTGTGCAAGGTAAGGAAATTTAGATGTTCCTTCCATTTAAGTGGAAATATTAATAGGTTATCATTTTCCCAGAGACAATCAGCATACACCCCCAGCCCTCTTACTTAAATATCCAGTTGTCTAGATTAGCTAGCACTTAACATCCTCCTAAAAAAAACCAACCAAACAAACAAACAAACAAAAAAACGAGTGGCTTCCTCTACGTATTTTTGAAGCAAGATTTCTCCCAATTCCCCTAAGTACCACCGCTTTCTCAATGGTTAAAAACCAAAGCAATTTATCTATCATGATTAGTAAACTTGCTAGAGCAGACTAGCCTCAAAAGATGTCCAATAACAAAGAGAGGCAAAGCCATAAAGATACTGTTCTTGTGAAGGCAGAAAAGGCTAGGACCAAGCAACATGATCGATGAGAGGAGTGAGTCTGCATAGGTGAGGCAGGCTAGGTCTAGCCCAGGCAGCCTTTCCCATGAGCAATGGCGGGCTTTCCTCAAGTAACTGTGATAAAAATCATATTGAAATTTCAGTACAACTTTTAGCCATGAAACATCATTTTCCTAATAAAGTATTAAGGAAAGTGTTAGGGAAATATGTGATCCTGTTCTGAAAATTTTGAAGATTCCTTGAATGAGGCCCTATGCTCACTGGTACAAAATCAACCGAAACTTAAAGTCCATCATAAGCCTCAATCTCTTGGATATGCCGAAGAAAGCCTTATTCAAAGGTATTTGTTAAAATACAGTAAGGATGACATTCTTCAGGACCAAAGTAATAGATATAGCAACTACTGCAATGATGGCTTCCAGTATGGGAGAGAAATCGGGCTTAACTCTGAATCTGGCATGAAGAAGTGAAAATTTACAGTCAGAAATAGGGTGAGGTCAGTGAGTGAAAATTTTCTAGGAGAAAACATCAGGGGCGGAGGGGATTCTGACCAAATAGACCTAACATGACTTGAGATGAAGACAGGCCAGGAAGATGACATACCATCTGAGGAGCCTTGGAGAAGGTTCAGACGTCTGGCTATAGTGGAGCCACGAAGGGAATCTTTGTCAGACAGTAGGCACCCTTAACGCTTAGTGGACTTTGCTCAGACCTTGGCTACCATCCCAGCAGTACGGTGGCTGGAAGGAGTGGTGACTCTCTAAAGACAAACAACCTCAGCTAACAAGTGAGAAGTTTTTCAGTTCCGGGAATAGGACTGCCAGATTTAGCAAACCAAAATAGAGAATGCTCATTTCAATCTTAATTCTAGTAAGCAATGAATAATTTTTTCATGTATATCCAAAATGCTGTATGGGATGACAACATTATAGTAAAAGATATTTATCTGAAACTCACATTTAACTAGATATACTTTGTTTTGGCTATTCTATCAAGTGATGAGTCCAAATCTTCAGTTTATCAGCATGAGCATATTTTATTTCTTATTTTTATAATTGAATATATTTAAGATATGTGTGTGTGCATGTGAATGAGCACAAACACACACATACACATGCTAGGAAATCAAACCCAGGGCCTTGGACATGTTAGGCAAGCCCTCTACCACTTAGCTTCTTCCTTAGACATAAACTGTTATTAAAATAAGCATAATGGAAAACATTAGAGTTAGAAAATGTAGAGACATCTAAACATAGACCCTCTTTTAGGAAGAAGACTCTTGTTATTCTCAAGCTAGGAATCACTACATGTTGGCCTTGAAGAGGAACACCCAACCAGAGGAGTTGTTTTAAACTTAACTACAAGAAAAACAAAAGTGCTAAAGCTAGCACCAAGATAAGAACCAAAGAGAAGTAGGCTTGAAATTAAAAAAAGAAAGAAAGAAAAGAAAAAAGAAAAAAGTGGGTGACACTTACGGAAAAACTTTGTATTTCTTGCTAGCCACTAGTAAAATCTGGTAAGTCAAATATAATACTGATGTGATGTGGCTCACTGCTGAGGCGGTTATTCACACTTCAGTGCAAATTAGGATATCTCTGACCATATGTACAAAGATCATTTATTATTTATTTAGGCAATAAAAAAGCTTATTTGGGAACAAAATATCTAAGCTCTTGGGGGTAATTGACATAAGAACAGTGGAAGAAATAGGTCACTGATTTCACGGCAAGCAAATGTGAACTCCAGCAAAGTGAATCGTAATCAATGTTCCTGCTGCAAGAAGAGAGAGCCTCATTCAGATGCTGGAAGAACTTGATGTCTCAATATGTCATTTCAAAGGGGAGACGGTGAGCAAACTCGGGTTCTGGGCCTGCGAGTGTCTCAGGGACACTATCACAGGTGCCTTTGTGTTCCTAATGTCTAGGCTCTCACATGCCCTATTAAATCATTCAAACTGTTTGGTAAGAATTGATATTAGAACTAGAGTTCCAACATAAGACACAGATTTAACATGCTTTCTTCAGTAATGAGGAATGCTAGTCTACTTTGCAGCAATTATTTCACTTGAAAAACAATGAGTAACTAAGCATTTACCAAATGTGATGGAACAGGAGCTGGAATGTAATGAATGATAACAGAAAGGACCAGAAAGAAATGTGAAAGGAAAATTGAGTGCCACCCATATAGACACCAACATGACCGAAAGCTCAGCTGGGCAAATATTTGATTTACAATACTTGTCTCTATCTGTCCTGGCTCCAAAAGACTTTGAAAGGGCTTAACTGAGTAAATGTTTCACTTGGTGGTCTAGCAAGAAAGACACATCATGGCAGTAAGTTGTTTCAGTCTAGTTGTAGCCAGTTTCTTTTTCAGCAAAGGTTTAGTTTCTTCTGGAGTGGGAAAATCAAGTTAAACAATCACTAAGTCTTTACTTTGCAATCCACCTGCTAATATGACCTTCATATTTGTTTCTGAGTACACATTTTCTAGAAAATACTTAAATAACTTAATATCCACTAAAAAATTTCTGAAATTGATTCACTCAAGTATTTCCCAGTGCCTGTTATACGGAACTATTTATTTGTGGTTAAAAAAAAATTATAGTACAAAGCAGTCCTGCTGAGGAAATATCTAAGAATTTCCTGATTATTATCAATAAAAGCAAAACTAGAAGTTTAAATGTTAATTAAAATACAATGGATAGATTTTAGAATATTCATGCAATGTAACATTATTATAAATTAAAGCAATGAACTCAATCTACACATATCAACATATGTGAGTCTCAAAATGATCTTGCTGAAATCAAGACAAACTGACAATATTATTCAATTTGTATAAAGCTTAAAATTTTGGAAGACTGAAAATATAATAAAGCTTAGGGATAACTAGGTGTAAAAACTACAGAGGAAGGAAAATAAAAATGCCCTACAGAGTTGACTCCTGTAGGAGAGTAGCAGGGATGAATTTGGTGGGGTACTAGTCGTGTCTTAACCCTGAGTGATGGGTACAGAGATATTATTTTTATTATTTAAACTCTGCAGAGTTTTTTAAAATAATATTTGTATGTGTTCCAATTTTTAAAACAAAGATTTTAAATTAATTGTAGGGAAGCCACTGAGGGATTTTTATATTTGAATATGTCATAAACATCAAATCTACTAAAAATGCTCACTAAGAAAAAAATTTCTTTACATTTGTAAGTCCTCAAAAGCATCTAAAGGATCGCTGTTGTAAGAGTAATAGGGAAATGGGATGTATGCCTAAAGAAAATGTGGGTAGTCTCGTCTTGTTCAGTAACAAACATACATTTCTACTTACTATGAATGTAAAATAAAGGCAACAAGTTAAATGAAAGGACGTTTCACTACATGTGACGATAATAACTGGTAGCTTAGAGTAACTCACAGGATGTCAAACACAATTAGGACCTAAAACTGACTGGATGAGTCAGTGACCCCAACATACAGATGGTGAGACTTTGATACATAGTATGTATTAAAATATAGTTCTAGAGAGGTCTAGAGGTCTCAGATCCTGAAGTGCTTACAGCAGAGACTTGAGCAGATGTGTCCTGTGTCCGGAGAAGAATGAAAAGGGTACACGCTATTTAAATTGAAATAAACTGGATAGATGGATACACAGACAAACAGGCAGAAAGACAGATGTGCATATTAGCATAAGGTTTTTTTAATACATACAAAAATATCTGGGAAGGATATGCAGTAACAACAGTAATTTAGCTTTGAGGAATTGTATTAGGAGAGAGTGAAACTTCAAATATCCACTCTCTACACAATATTTCTCTAGTACTTGGTAATTTCTACAGTGAGCATAGATTGCCTTTTATTTTGTCTAATTTACTATGGTAATAAAGTGTTAAAGGAAATATTTGGGTTGTAGAGTATCAGAGTCTATGATATCAAATGTATTTTTCTTGTTAACCCGTTAGCCCTTCAATTGGGGAAAAAAAAAAAAAAAAAAAAAAAAAAAACCTTCACCTCTAAGCATTGTTTAGTTGCAAGAAGTAGAAATTCATTCAGAGTGGGCACTATTATGGCTTGGATCTAAAAAGTCCCCCGAAAGTCATGTGTTTAGATAAGCTCCCAGAGGCGTTTGGGTCATGAGGGCAGGAACCTCATCAACGGATTAATCAACAGGTTCACAGAGTGGGGCATTGGGAGGCGGGGTCCAGTTAGAGGATGTGGGTCCAATTACAGGAGGTGAGTACCTACATTTCCTTCTGGCTCTTTCTGCTTTCCCTGCTTCCTGGCTGCCTGGAAGTAAACCACTTCCTGCAGCATGCTCCTTCCGCCTTGGCACCCACTGAACAGCGACAGAAACCATGACCTCCCGGCCGCAAATAAACCTTGTTCCTCTATGTCTCAGCAATAAAAAGCTGACTATTGCGGGCATGACCAAGGAGAACGTGCCAATTTTCTCTGGTCAAGTAAGGCTGCTGTACTTTGAGGTTGGTGAGAAGTCGGACGAGAGCAGAAATCAGTATTGCAAGCATTTGTAAAGATCAGGTGCAGA
This sequence comes from Ctenodactylus gundi, assembly GCA_004027205.1. NCBI lineage: Eukaryota > Metazoa > Chordata > Mammalia > Rodentia > Ctenodactylidae > Ctenodactylus > Ctenodactylus gundi. Next base: position 116,042 of record PVKB01001130.1, on the reverse strand, counting down.
AAATGAACATCAGAAACCATTTTCTAACAACAAACTGAATGTTGCAATCGTGTGTATGGAGAAATAAATGCACATGGGCTGAGTTAAAGGGAAAAAAATCTGTTGACAGAATTACTTCTTTTTTATTGCCGTGACCTTGGACGCAAATTTCCTATCGTCTATTTCCCATCTTTACTTCAGCTATGCTTGTATTAGCTTTCAATCTAGATATTTAGTTATACAAAAGACGATTGAGGCATGAGGCATTTATTTACAATGGAGTTTAGTCATTGTGAATTATATCTGAATAAACTGGCATTACTCATCTGAACATACATCCTTTGGTCAGGTAAGGGAGATAAGAAAAAAAATACAACCTAGATTAAGGACTTTTTCAGGGTAATCTAGATTCAAAGCATTAATAAAAAGTTCCTGAAATTGGTGCAATATAAGTTAAATAGTAACATGATAATTCATATAACCCAAAGATTATTATTATATTTTAATATTGTCATACTTCTGTTGCATTAATTTCATTGTTATTCGTAGATGGAATTCATGGGCTACCAGCTTTTGAAAAAAGACAAGTGCTCTTCTCTAGTTAGACATTCGAACTGCCTAGACATCCAATGTAGAAGACACATGCTGTAGGCCAGCCTTCAGTAATGCTATAAAACACAGCAAAGAGGGCTGGAGGAGTGGCACAGCAGTTAAAGTAAGAGTGAGGCCCTGGGTTCGAGTCCCCAGCACAACATGAGCTGGGCAAGGTGGCTCATGACTATAACCCCAGCACTCAGGAGGCTGAGGCGGGAGGACTGCCTTGGGTCCAAGGCTAGCCTGGGTTCCATAGTGAGTTCAGCACCAGCCTGGGCTACAGAACCAGACCCTGTCTCAATAGATAAATAAAGCAAAGGAAAAGCTCAGCTTATTTTCAAAATTCATCTTAACAATTGGTCTTAAACATTTTTCCTCCAATATTCAATATCTTTCCAATAAAAGATAGAACATAAAAGTGAACAAAATGATTTGTGGGTAACCCCTTGCCTTAATTTTAACTAGGAGTTTATTATTCTCAATGTGTGATTCCCACACTGTACAAAGCCTTGGAACTCATTGAAAAGACCAATCTTTAGGCTCCAGCGAGGGCCTACTGAATCAGAACTCTGGAAGTGGAACCCAGAAATTTTAACAAGCTTTCCACATGACTCAGATTCAGAGATGGATTAAGAAAGGAAGCTTTAAACTATTCTAATCTCTTGCTTTTCCCTGGAAAGGGGGGACATGTAGGCCATTGGTAAAAATGACTTACCCATCAAAACAACTACAAATTGTGCTTTTAGGCCTTGATGGATTAATCATTCAGCTTGGGACACAAAGATTGAATGAAAAAATTTACAATTCAGCAAACTTTGAGCATTATGATGTTTTGCATTCTCTTTTTTTAAAGGCAAGTTTCCATTTTTGAAGTGAAAAGTATTACAAGAGCCTTGCAATAATATTTTGCTATTCAGATTCTAATTACAGGGCTGGAGGAATGGCTCAGTAGTTAAAGCACTTGCTTAGCAAGTGCTAAGTCAAGTGCTAAGTACCGGAGTTCAGTTCCCCATCACCACATAAGCAGGGCATGGTGGAGCATACCTGTAATCCTAGCACTCAGGAGGCTGAGACAGGAGGTTTGCCTTGAGTCCAAGGCCAGCTCCATAGTGAGTTCAGGACCAGCCTGGGCTGTAGTGTGAGACCCTGTCTCAAAAAAGGGGGTTCTAATTACAGTATTCTTTATTACCATAGCACTAAAAAACAATATTCTGATAATGACTAAGAGTGATTGTTTCAGTGAGGTCATGTAATTCAAAAAGTTAAAGTAAAAATTTTCAGCAAGTGTTCCACTTTCATTAAAAAAAAATTATGCAGTCGTCCCCCCTTATCTGGTCTTTTTACTGTCAGTGGTTTCAATCAAAATCTGAAAATATTAATAGGAAATTATAGCCATAAATAATTCATAAGTTTTTAAGATGTATATGAGTCTGAGTTGTGTGATGAAATCTCACAACTTCCAGCCCACTGTATGAGCCATTTGTTAGCCCAAAATATTCATATTTTAATTGCTGCGTGGCTATTAGTCACCCTTATTTATCTTATTTTCTCTGTGTCCAAGTGCTGCTTACACAGCAGCCTGACAGGACAGACTGCACCTACAGTGCCATTCTGTGTTCCAATAGATCATCCTTTATTAATTTCTTGTTTTCCCACCTTCCTGTTTTTCCCAAGCACGAAGCTTCTGAGGACTTCACAAAACACTATAATTGCTAGTTGCTACAGTTTTAATCTAAAATATCCCCAAGGTGTTGTGTGTTTGTAAGGCGATTAGATTATGAGGAAGCTGTGCCCCATCGGTGGGTTAGCCCACAGATGAGCTCCTGTGCTGGTAGAAGGTGGGGCCTGGTGTGGAGGGCCTGGCCAGTAGGGGCATGGACAGGAGGATACACTCTCGTCCTCAGCTTCTCCCTTCACTTTCTTGCCTCCCAATTGCCATTTCCTTCTACAACTGCCTGGCAACACCGAACAGATCGAGGCCTCTGAAACATGAGCCATCCAGACCTCTCCTCTTCTAAGTTGAGGGTGACACGGAACATGTCCAGCAATGACAAAGTGACTGTGACAGTAGTTAAACAGAGGGCATAGATTACTGTTTCGTGGCCTACTTCCTTGGGTGGTTTTTCCTATCTCTCCCTTTTCATACTTCCCGGATCCCTCTTGTTGAAATATAGGAGTGCTCAGAGGCTCGTAACGTCGTCAAGGGGATTAATGAAGCCAATTACACATTAGAAAACCAATTTGAGTTACTGAGGACATTGACAAAACTTTTACAAGACTTTCAAAATACATGTGTTTGGATAGTTGTTTAGGCCTAGTCAAGCTTCCTGCAGACAAATGGCCCATTTAAAAATAGGCCCATTTAAATTACATTATTCTTAAGGAGAATTTTAAATGCACTGTCACTTATAAGGAAAATAAATTGCTACTTTGATTAGGAAGGAGAACAACATTGCAGACAAAGGCAAGAAGACACATTTCACTACCATAAATCTGCATAAGCTATGTAAGGAATGAAATCCAACCTGTGTGTGGTATTGTGATGTATTAACAGACATGTGTATTTAGAATCTTGCCCCCATTTTTTGGCACACAGACCCCACAACCTTCGGAATCACTGAAGTGTTTTGTCTTTTAGGATACTAATGAGATGACTGATGGCTGCGGGCTTTTGGGTTGCCCCAGAATGAAAGCTAGTTGCCAAGGGAACCAAACCTGTGAGAATAGACTTGGAACTTTCAGCCTCACCCGCCAGCCTCTGGGGACCAAAAGGAACTGACGGTTGAGCTGATCGGCAATAGCTAACGATCTAATCAATTGTCCCTACGTATTGAGGCCCCATAAAAACCTACCCTGTGCCTCTCTTCCACCTGGCTCTGCTGGGCTGCATTCTTTTATAGTGAAAAGCAAAAGCATTTTTCTGTGTTCTGTGAGACATTCTTTAAAGGACCAAAACTGAGGGGGGCTTCTGGAGACTCTGGTCTGTAGTCAAGTGAGAGAGAAGCTATGGGTAACCTGGGGATCTATCAGTGAATGGCACCTGAAATGGGGGCAGTCCTCTGAGATGAAGACCTTCCCCTGTGGAGTCAGGGGTAACTCAGGTCAGTGCCAGAATTGGATTGGATTGTAAGACATCTGGCTGGTGTCAAAGAACTGATGTGGCAGAAACTGCCACACATTGGTGACAACAAGGAAGTGAGTGTGAGAATACAGCAAGAAAAAAATGTTCGGTTTTCCTGTATTCACTGTTCATTTATAAACATATTTTTATTTTAAGCCATAGAATATGATCAGAAACTTCCAGTATATTTTTCTAGCTCTTTAAATTTGAAAGAGAAAGTATATAAAATGTAACTTTTGAAGAAAATACTAGTTGCTATTGAACTAAAATTAATTAATTCAATTTTCCACTATGTGAATTGTAATATTATGGATATAATTTAAATATCACACATTTATCCTAAAAACCATCATTACAACTATGTAGACAGACAGCAAACCTTTCCCTAAAAGGTGGAGGAATATTTTAAGCTATTCATTCAGTGTCAAATATGTATTTCTCAGCCCACAGTGAGTGGTGGCACTGTTCTTGGACGTCATAGCTTGCAAATATTAGGACACAATGCTATTTATTATTGTATTTAGCCAAAGATCCATAAATACCAAATGTCATTCCATATTTTGCTTAGCAGGAGTGACACGTTCTTTTATTTAATCAACACATTTATTGAGCAGCTACTATTTTCCAGGTCATAAACATAGAGAAATGAATGAAACAAATCACATCGCTAATATCAAATAAGCAACATTCTATTTACGGTAACAGACCATATGTAAATATATTGATAAATATTTAATAAATATATGAGGTGGCAAAAAGTGATGAAATGAAAGAATGAAATCCAGTGAGGGGCTAAGAAGTTGACCATAGAGTGCATGGACAGGCAGTTCATTAGGTGAGGTAATGTTAGGTTAGGTTAGTTAGGAGAAATGAAATGAGGGAAAACAGCTTTATGACTGTAGAATTGACTGGGAGGTATGAGTTGGCCAAATAAAAGAGGAAGATATGCAAAGCCAGGAGCTAGACCACTGAGCCCAATGTGAAGTGGGCACATTCTCTGGAGTTTACTCCAGGTGGCACAGAAAACACTGAAGCCTTTAAAGCAGAAGTGAGACATAAATTTTTAGATTATCACTTTGCCACTATATCTGTGGCAAAGTTGGAAGGGAAGATATAGGTTAGGAAACTATCAGAATTGCCCAGCAAAAGGTAGATGGGGCAAAACCTTGTCAGATTTTAGGTACATTTAAAGGTAACATTGAACAGGTTTACTTATAGATCGGAAGGAGTGGAACCAAGGATGACTCTGGACTTGAGACTGAAAGATGGAATTTGACAGAAAATGTACTTATGACACGAGCAAAAAAAAAAAAGTACATTATTATCCGTAGAGATTTTGACTTAGAAGACCATCACAATCATTGAAGGAGGACTTAGTACCAAAAGGAAATAACAGATGAGAAAGAGTAACGCTGAGAGGAATGGGAACCATTCTTATTATAGTAGTTTGTCAGAGGACCATCTGAGCAAGACACCTGCAGGAGAGAGGACAGTTGTCATGGGACTCCTTCATGTACCTAGGGGCAACAGACCCCTCAGCTTCAGGCATCCTAGGATGCACGTCCGAGCTGAAGATTTAAAAACAAAAAATGACTGAATAAAGAAATTAGGCATCATCGTGTAAATTTAGCTGATAAAATTTGGGAATAATTCCAGGAGACACTTCAGAAATAACTGTGGAAAACTTTGTTAGGGGTTGAAGGTGCTCCAAAGGGCTGGAGGAATAACTCAGCAGTTAAAGCGCTTGTCTACTGAGAGATATGCAGGCGCTAAGAACCCAAGTTCAATTCCCCAGCACCACATCCGCTGGGCATGGTGGCACACACCTGTAATCCCAGCACTCAGGAGGCCAAGGCAGGCAGATTGTCATGAGTCCAAGGCTAGACTGAGCTACACAGTAAGTTCAGAGTTCAGAGCCAACCTGGACTACAGAGTAAGATCCTGCCTCAGAAAAAAAAAAAAGAAAGAAAAAGAAAAAGAAAAAATGCTCCAACAGCAAATTTGCAAAAAAGCCTTCAAAGCAGACGTTAGCATAGTTTAAATTTTATTTCATTCTAATAGGGTGTGTTTCATTTAAGATTTCAAGGGTTTACATTTTCAATAGTTTCAGAGATTTTATGAATAAAACAGGAAATTACTTCCACTGTTGTCATTTTTCACTAGTGAAATGTTTTGGGATTCTTTTTCTACAACATAATATAGAAAAATAAAAGTTTTCAAGCAGCGTGAAATAGCATTCAAAGTATCTAAAGACTTTCCATATGTTTTTATTAATTTATGTGTATGGATATTATCAATATATATTTCAAAACCACTAAGGAACAAATTGATTTCTGTTTGGTTTTATTTTAATCTTTGTATGCAAGTTATTTGTTATCTCTTGAATAATACGAATAAAGATAGTCTATCAACAGCCACATTTGAAATAGACACGGCATAAGATATGTTATAACCCCATGTACATGGTATACATACTGCATGCTGCAAATGGTATTTTAAACCACTACAAATGGCGAAGGAGAGATAAGAGGCTTTTCATATTACACCTGTGAATATAAACACCTCTTCTCTGACCGTACAGTCTCAACTGTTACTAACAGCTGATGATTATTTACATAACAGGAAAGCCGCAGTTTTGCCTTTTGTGAGGCGCACAGCCATTTTTCTCAATTATTCCTGACAATTCAGCCATCATACCAAGAACTACTTCAGAGGTAAGAAAACAATGACCATTTTCTTCTAAGAACAAAGTGAGAATTATTTTGTTTCATGATGTGGTTTTCTTTCACCGTGCCGAAAGCCTTCTTGGTGTGGCTGGGCTGTTCCTTAAAATCTTCGCAATATAATAGAGGAGGGAAAAAAGAATGTGCCATCAATATGAGCTATTTTCATATGAAAAGGAGCGCAGAAGAGAATGATACAAATATGCAGGAGCAATTTTAGAATTACAACTGGAGGAGCCACAAATAGAACACTGAGTTTTCATATTAATTCACTTTGCTAGGAACAGTTGAACCTCATGAGTTAAGAGGGGAAGTGAAGGTGACTTCTTAGAAACCTTGCTCTTTAGAAACACCATGTGATAATTAAGAAACAAAGTGCATTGTAAGCAACTGGTTATGTGTTTATCCTGGACGATATTCTGGAGAGTTTGTCATTGCTAAGAAGAAGACAAATATTTCTACGAAATCTATGATTAACCCAAGGGGTTCTTCCACTGACTGTATAGCTGATCGGGGATTCTAGAAGGATTTATAAGGGAGGTGAATGCAGCCACTAAATTTTCATGAGTAATTCTCAGGGGCTGCAATTCACATGAAGTAAAGGTATTGAGTTGTTCTCCCTTCCAACTGCAAGCACTATTTCCAGGATGTGGGGAGAATTTCAGTATGACTCAAGTAGCAGACTCCTCAAGTGAAGCTAGGAATGTAATTTCCATTGTTCTAGGCAGCTTGTCGGTCATGTTCACTAGCAGATGTGACTGAAACTCTTTGAGAAAACCACATATGCTACCATACCTGTTAATGCAAGATGTAGGACAATGTGAGTGCCCGATAAATAGGAGTGAGTCAAACAGAACATTATTTGGAAAGATTGGAGTGGCTCTCTCTAGGATCAGTTACAAAACATCCTGCGATTTCATCTGGAAAATAAAATCAATTTTAGCAATGAGTATAGATTGCTCAAATAAATATTCAAACTTGTGGCATGCAGTGTTTGTGTCCTACCTACAATCCCTTTATTGCTGTACACTATAATGCCGAATTTCCAGCATGTTCATCTCTGGGCTAGAAGGCTTATCATGTTGACAAACCAGGGCTGTTTTCCTGTCACCAGAGGGTAGCTGTGTTCTCCGAAGGGAGTACACTGTGTTCCAAGTTTGAGTTTCTATTACCATATTGAGATGTAACTCTCTCTTCTTGGTCCCTCCCTTCTTCTCTCCTATCCTGACGCCTTAGTGATTTCTGCCCATTGACCCTTGAGGGGTGCTGGGCACAAGTTGAGATAAGAGTCAGAGTCAGTCACGTGTATCCAGCATACCCCATGTGCCTGGTTGAGGAAAAGGAAGGATCAGAAACCAATGAACCGTGAACAATCACAAAGAGCACTCGCCTGTGAGCACCACGGTGCCAGAGGTATGAGACATAAGATTGGTAGCGAGAGGAAGAAGATAAAAAGCCTACTTACACAGGGATCTCCCATTCTCCTCTGATTCTTCTCTGGTCTCCACCAAGTTTATCCTGAGGAGAACCTTCTGCCCATAGGCAGGGTGGACCACCGGAGCCGGAGAATAGATCTCCACCCTTCTCACAGTGCCCTTAACTAATGGCTGTTGAAGTCTGGGAGATTCTTGAGGCACAAGTTCCACACAGCCTTCAGAGTGGCCCGGTGGGATTATGCTCCTTTTATATCCTTAATAGTAACTCGCTCTGTAATGCATGCTCTAATACCTGCCTTCTTTTCTCTCCTTTGCTTCTTAACGTCCTTACTGATGTTTCCTGAGATTAGCCCTCAAAATAAATAAATAAATAAAGACAAACTTGGACTTGAATACTTACTTCAGGGTCTGTATCTGAAGAAGCCCAAAGTAAGATAGATTCACAAGCCAACCTTCAAAGATATTTCAGATAATTGTTGACTTACTGAAATCACCTCCCATAGAGTGAGGTCCTTTTGGTCCCTGGCTTCCCTGTAACTCAGAGGCTCAAAACTAGTGTTTTTATTTGTCGTTTGATATTCAGAATGTGTATTCAGACTTCATTTTCCCTCTGTGTTCATTTGCTTGCACACCTTTCTGGTTTTGTTCATAAAATTTGCGATTTTTGACTTTATTTTCTCAAATGCTTCATTATAGCCATCCTTAATTTATTTTGCCGAATTCCATCATGTCAAGCATTTATTAAAAGAGTCTTCTCTGTCACCCCAGTCACAAAAAATTTCCCCTTCAACTTCCTGCTGGGCCTGCTGTTCTCCATACCTGATGCACAGCTGTCCTAGAACTACCTGTAGAAATTGCAGCCACTAGTTTCTGGGTTTCATTTCTTTGTGTAGTCTGTTCTTCCTTGTTTTTCTGGGAGAAACTTTTCTTACTCTGTTGACTGAAGATGGTTTTTTCTCTCTATTCTCACACTTGGATTTTTTGTACAAGGGTAGAATTCGAGGGGGAAAATAATTTTTTACCAGAATTTTGAGATTTCCTTCTTGTACTCTGAAAACAATAAATGAAAGTCTGTGAATAAACTGAAAGATAATGTATTAAACATGTCATAGTCTAGTTTTGTATCCCATGGAAAGAGTAAACTCTTAAAAATTCCTGAAGAATGAAAGAAAAGTTCAGAGACTGCATTGGGCACAAGATTTCTGTTTAAGGTTAGATTAACTACATAATTTCCAGGGACCCATAAAAATGAAAATGCAAGGTATTATCAAGAATTGTTAATACATTATCAAGAATTTCAAAATGTTGGCAATAGAGCATTAAATCAAACATAAAGGCCTTTTATATTCAGTACCCAGTGCAACTTCTTGGGTCACACACCTGTGAAGCTGGCCCTATGTTAAGATCTGGATCTATAGAACATCTTAAATTTCACATTCTCACTTCACAACAGTAAGACTTATAATTCCACTTTCAAAGAAGGAATAATGTCTCTGCTCCTCCGACTACCTATGGTCATGATGAGCTATAGTACATATAACCTCATAAAATATGTGTAAGCACTGTGTAAATCATAGGGGTGTAAAGAAGAGTGAGTGGACACAGAGCATATTCCGGCACCATTGACAGAAAGTATTAGGCTAATACTTAATTCATCGTGTCTCCCTTAATAGAGAGAATACATAGCTTCAAGTATATAATTTAAAGCTACCCCAACACTATTGTTGTGTATGAGAAAAGTTACGTCTCATTGCTGATCAAGACATCATAACCTGAGATTCTGGAATAATGGACAACTTATTAGAATTTTATACTAATTTCACCTTAAATATAGCACTCTGGTCAGCATTTAAATATATTTTACCTTGTAAAATGAATGATAATTGAAGTTTGCCTGGTGGTTGTGACCTTAGCTTGTTACCTGAAAAACAATGCACACTTTTCCCCACCCCCTTTTATTGATATGTATAAGTGCAAAACATAAAGTTTACATTGATCTTGAGTATTTTGTGCACATACATATTATGGCAAAGTTACAAATCCTTCCCTTTTCTCTTTTCGCTCCCCCCCCCAAGTTCCTGTTTTTTCCCACATTGACTTTCATAAAATAATTGTGATCTGTATTTCTCATATCAGAGAGGCCATTCAATATTTCACCTTCTGCTTCTGACTAACTTCACTAAGCATGATGGTCTCAAGTTGCTTTCATTTACCTACAAAAATCCTTCAACATGCCTGTCTTTATAGATGAGTAACATTCCATTGTGTATAGATACCACAATTTGTGTATCCATTGGTCTGTTGGTGAATATTTTAGTGTCTTCTTCATTTTAGCTACTGTTAGTTGTGCTGCTATGAACATGGGTACACACTTCTAATACAATATCAGCTCCTGATAATCACAGAGGAGTGACCACAGTATCTCATGCACATGCAGAAACCGTTGTCCAACAAGTTTATCCAGTGGAAAATACTAAGGGTTTTTCAACTTTACTTTTGGCAATGTCAGTGCATTTTTTCACAATGTGATACATACACATCCACTATAGATAGTGAACATCAGCTACATAGCCCAACATCCACTGTGTAAGAGGGGGCTAGGAGACGAGCAAAACAGTGGATTTGGGAAGAAGAAAGAGGTAAAGGAAGGTGACCTGAGCCAACCAACTAGCAAAAACTCACTTTATTGACAGGCTTTGTGGTACAGACAAGGTGATGGGAAATTTTTAAAAAGGAGAAGGTGGATAAGACTAAGTGGGATTTTACTGGAAAGATTGAAACTTAATAAGGAGAGGATAATTGTCAAAATTCAAAAATTGGAATATTAGGAAAGAAAACTAAATTCCTTTTCTCTTGAACAATTGAAAAATCTGGCTAGCATCACTGAATCTACTTTCCTACATGGCAGTCCTATGAGAAAGGCAGATTTTAACAATCTTTTCCATTGTTATTATAATTAATAAGAAACATAGACCTATACAATCAGCTTCATTTTACAGTGCCTGCTTGGCCATGATAGGTATTTAAGTTTTGCCATTTATGCCCTAGGCAAGGCACATGAGCTAATATTTGTTTCTTGGAATGGCAGACAAGGGGAAACTATTTGATATTTACACGGAAGTGTACAATGATAAAAGCAGCATTGCAGGGAGATGAACTTCCCTGTGTTGTATGTAATGACTTGGGGTGGGAAAGATCATGATACTAGAGAGACTGGTACACGTTGATTATGTTTGATACACACTTGAAGGTTGTACCACTGACAATAGACACTTAGGGAACTTTTCCTGAGGAAGAAGATAAAAAATTTGATTTTTCAATATTGTAGATAATAGAGTGAAAGGTATAATTGGCAATATCTAATAGGCAAAATCTTTTTGAGGATGTAATTTTACTTAAGATCTGCATATTGTGGCTATAAATTAATCTCAGTTTATTGAGTTTGATCAGTCTGATCCGTATATATCTATTATACCAAAAAGAAAAATTATGATTATACATTTGTCAAAACTCAAGAGTATACAACACAAAGAGTGAGTCCCAATACAAAGAACAGACTTAGTTAATAAAAACTTATCAATATTGTCTCATCTATTGTAACCAAAGTACCAAATATGCAAGATGTTAATAAGAGGAGAAAATTGGGAAAGGATGAAAATTCTGCTCTTTCTGCTCAGTTTTACTGCTCAAAAAAGCAGGCTATTGATTATTTTAAAAATTATATTGGTGGAAAAATTTACTAGTAACATATTGTGAGACTACAAAATCATAGTCAATTTGCTCCCTTGCTGGAGCTCTATTGGAAATATATTCTTAGAAAAGCACTAGTAACTAGCTGCAAACCCAGATTTAGAGTGAATATTACATTGCAATTCTGAAAAATTAAGAATAATTTTAAAATCAATGAATAATAAGGAAAATCTTTTAAAATAATGTTTAAGGGAAATTGCTTGAAACTGACTTATAGCACTTTTGATTTTCCATATGAAATTTAACTTCTGGGCATCCTCTGGGAGATTGGTCATTGTACCTGATAAAGGTTTTTACATTATAGTATGTATCACAGTATATGCTCACTGTTTCTAAGGTAGCTAGGAAGACAATATGTGTGTGTGTGTGTGTGTGTGTGTGTGTGTGTGTGTGTGTGTGTTTATACAATATACAAGTTGGCCCAGTCAAGCCATATGATCAATAACTTCAATCTACAAGAAAATAAATGTGGATTATTATGGCATTATAGTCCACTTGGATTAATATGTTAAGATTAGTTAAATCAATCCAGGATAAGTGACCTTTACAGTAATATAATCATATTTTCGAGAAATTAAAGCATGATGACTGGCTTGTCACTCATATATGTCCTCTACTGACATTCTAAAAGTATTTCTTCTCCTTTGTTAAGTTTTTGAAGCAAAATTCCTGTGCGATACTAGGAAGTAAATGAGAACACACTCAGGTCCTGGCTTTGTAATGTGGTGGATTTAAAATATTGAAGTGTTAGAACTTCTATGTGGTCTTTCTGAGTAAGTTTGAACTCAGTATGTCTTCTTTGAGAGTCACCACTTTAATCCAAATTCTTCATCTTAAGGTGAAGAAACTAAAGCGTGAAGAGACAAGTCGGTTTCCTTGGACCTATAGATAATAGGCCCTTGACTTGACCCTTAAGTCTTACCCTCTACAGCATCTTCCTTTCACATCATGTTATTGTAAGTAAATGGCTCCAGTTTTGTGAGCGCTTGGCCTACGTCAACAAAAGCAAACACGTTCAATTGGAATTATCTTTGTGATCCCTTGCACATTCTAAGATTCTATTACTAATCAGTAAATATGTAAGTTTCTGGGAAACTGGGAGCAAGATGTGGAGGTACTTGGCTTCAGTTTTTCTTTTCATTCCACCTTAACTGTAGAGCAAATAAGTAAAGAGAATATATTTGATCTTGGATGCCGTTGGAAATTAGTGACCAATTGTTCAAAAAAGTGTTTGCTAGAATTGTCTTGCTAGAATCAAATGAAAGCAGTACCTGTCTGGTCATAGTAGGCATCGGGTTCGGAAGCTGACTTGCCTAGATGATCTGCCTTCTTCCCATCTTTCCCCCTGGGATTTCAGTTAACTAAATAACACACAGTGGTATGAACACTCAGTCTTAAATTTCTTCATGTTTCCAACTCATGCAGGGTTGTAAACAGCTATTAGAGCCATTGTTCCCACTTCATGTAACTAGAGTTTCAGATCATTGTTTCTGTTCAAATGAAATAATTTGATAATTTCTCCAAGGATGTTTTATCTCTCTCAATTGGAATGATAACATCTCATCGTTTTCCCACCTTGTCAAGTTTGGGATAAGAAAGGCTTTGGGAAGTTTGATAAATTGTTCTTTCTGTTGAACCTGCCTCAGTCTTATGGCTTATGTACCTTCCACACAAGAGAGACTTCTTTTCAATATAATTCCAGTTCTGAAGAAAAAAAGAAAAACTGGTCACCATAGGTTGTCTTGCTGTGTGAAAGGCCTCTGAACACGTGTACTTTCACAGTTATTCCTTGAGCCAAAGAGTATTGCAGAGTCTTAATAAATAAAGGTAAGACTCAAATACCACATACTGTATTTGGATAGTATAACATGAAATCCTGTATTCTGCAAAAAAATAAATAAGTAAATAAATAACCCTTGTCCATTTGAAAAATTCATATTTAAACAGGACCCTACCTAATGATTAAACACATCTGAAATTATTTCCTACAACCATAGATGTGTAACTCAGTTTTATAATTCACATCATTAGAAATCACATTTTCAAATATAGTACTAATTCTATTTATTAAACAATAGCCATACACGCAAAACTACATGCACCTTAAGAAGAATAAAATAAAGAAACTGTTGCTACAAGTACGTTTATTTATTTATTTTTTTTTTTGAAGATAATAACCACAGCTACCCAGACAGGCTGGTTAGGAGTCTCAACAACATCAATCAGTCTCAGAGTCAGCAGCATTACCTTTCTTTGGGGAGCACTTTGTCTGAGGTAGAATGTGCCCTTGTCCTCCCCGGGCAGACAAAGGGAGCGGAACCAGAGAATGAAGGCAGTACCTGTCCTCTGATCACAGAAGGGCCAGGCTCCCTGCCTCACCTGCTGCCCATACGCTGCCTTTGGGTTTCCCTCACTTCCGTTTTCTCTCTGACTTTCACATCGATGGGCAAAATGATGCCCTTTCATCTTCCCAGAAACGCTAGACATTAAACCAGATTTTCAAGAACTGCCTGATACCAATTCCTCTGGACCAGATTTTCAGGTTTGGGATCTGAAACTTGAAAATAAATGAATAGCACAAGAATGCCTTTTAAATTACTCATTTTTTCCTCTCTTTAGTCTCTCATTTTATGGAAGAAAAAAATACGTGTGTAAATATGGAATGGATTCACTGAAAACATTTCTGTTTCTTGTGTTTACTGTTTGCTCTTTTAGCAGATTTTCACTGTAGTCTATGCGTTAGCTCAGTGCTGGATATGTAATATCGTAATCCACACAATGCAGAATGTGTTAATGACACATTCCTGGGAGTTAGACACACATCAAATCAATATTTGCTATGCGAACAGATAATCAAGGTTCCATAATTGAGACTGGAAGGTTAGAGAAAGCTTTTGGGAGAAGTCACGCATACGAATACCTGAAAAATAATTGAAGATGATTCCAGATATTCTGAACAAATTGTTCACCTGAGTCTTCTGACACAAAAAAAATATCTCTGAGCATTTCTACATACCTACAAAATAAATGTAATGCCAAAGTATGAGCATTTATTTAAATGTAGGGATATTCATTTTTCTAGAATTGAAACCAATTTCACCCAGCAAACTTGCATTTTGTAGCAGTGAAAAGACTCCAACATGAATGAGAGAGGGAGTCTGATTAACATGATAAACAGACCTAAAACCTTTTTTGATTAAACCTTTGGTGTTATTATTTGCAATACAAAAGGGACACAAAATATAAAAACCTGAAGAAATAATCTCTTCTAGAAACTGTCATGCTTAGACTTGAGAACTTTTGTAAATCCACGGTCTGTCTCAAAGAACACCTACATTGAACCCACCCCTAATGAAATTACTAATCTAATAGGATCACACATTTATTACTCATTTTTTTTCATTTTTACCATGTTCATTTGTATATATTACTATCCGACCTGTTTTTGAAACAAATTTTTGTTGTGGATATTATTAGTCCCATTTCAAAAAATAAAAAATAAAACAGCTACAGTGACATGCTCATAAAAATTTCTTAAGTAGGAAAACAAAGCTTCAAAACTTGGTTTTCAGAAACCAAAGCCTATGTATGGTCTTGCTGATGGAGCCCACACTGTGAGTCAGAGAACCTCTGATGATGATTCAAGAGACACAGACTAATGTGGTTCACATCAAATTATCACTTGGATAATCATACTTCCTGCCACGTCACCTAGGAGTCCAAGAAGCAAAACTTCATGTTATACTAGCTTTCCTCAGAAACTCAGTGTAGTGTCTCATCTAAACAAAAGAAAGATTGATAAATCCTAACCTTTGATATGGTTTGAGGCACTCTGTGGCTAGCACCTACCGCAACAAACTTGACTCAAGTGAGACTCACAGTCTCATAGATGCATTTCTACCATAAGGAACTTTCCTAAAGGAGGGTGAAAAATACAGGAGAGAAGTCCCTTAAGGTGAGAATTTGCACATAATAAGGTTCAGCGTTTGCTCCTTATAAATGTGGCACCTTGGCATTTAAGAGGAAAAAAAACAAAAACAGAACCTTGAAGTGTCTAACTTTTTCCTATCTTTCTTCCTTGAATAAGGCCTTAAAACATTCTCTGCTCTTCCTCCAAAGTAGTTCATGAGACCTTTATGTGTGTAACAGATCTTTCCCCTACCCAGGGAAAGAAAGATTCTTACCTCTGAAGAAATAAGGACACAGGGAAGAGTCTGAACAAATAATCAATCCCCCTCTGTCTAACTATTCTTCTCTATGACTATCCATGTTTCATTAGATCAAGCATAAATATCCACAGATTTTGTCGTCTTGTCTTCATTTTCTTAGGAATACTCCTATGTCACATGAAATTCATATTAAATAAATGTTTGTATTTCTCTCTTCATCTGTCTTGTTATAAAGGCCTCAACCATGAACCTAGTATTGAGTGAGAAAATAAGTCTTTTCTTCTGTATGAGTCAAAGTTTCCTTGTGTATAAAACAGGAGAAGGGTTGAACCCTTTTGAATCTAAGAATTCTCAGATTCAAAAAGTACATTGGCCTTACTGTATTCAGAAACAAAGAAAGATACTATTCATATTTCAAGATTTTGGTTTTAATTTATAAATAGCATTATCTTTGTAGTGCCATGGGGATAAAAATGGCATTGATTTTAAGCATATTTGCTATTGTTTATAGTTCCATTATGTAATTTTAATGCAGAATGCCTTGTTTTCATAATTCTTCAGTTGTGCATTGGTTGATGTAACAGGACTTTTCCATTGTACTTGTATGGAAGGCCAAGGGATTTTTAACATCATAAGAATGTTAAATTATATTTCTTCATGCAAATACATATAGGATTATTGCCCCATTACTGGAGTACCCATTTTAAGAGAACTAAAGGTTAATTATTAAAAGTTTATTAGTCAAATCTTTACTCTGAACCCAACACAAAGAAAATACCTTTTCCCAGGACAACTCTGAAGAAAAAGGCTTTTTTATTGTTGCTATTTAAAGATCTTTCTAGGAAGAAATGCTTAGGTGCTGACAAAGAACTACCTTCAAAGGTATTGATATGGAAGTATGGCCTTTTCACTTTTATTATTGTTTTTGTTATTATTTTAAAGTAAGAAGAATTTTATTGAGAAAGTAAAGCTCTTGAGGAGAGGGTGAGAGGGGGGTCTCGAGTGAGGGCCCCAAAGACATGAAGGAGTTGAGTCCTTTATAAAGCTTTGTTCAAGCACTCTCCTGTGGTGGAGGTTATAGAACAATATAAGCCCATTAATTACCTTAGGGCATCTACAAGAAACCAGGGAAGGGTAAGCTTCCTGTTTTAGTCTTCTGGAGAATGCAAGATCCACTAAGAATCACACATACACCACCTTGCCTTGCAAATATCCAGTCCAGTCCAGGACTTGCTGATGTTCTAGGAATATTCCAGCTAGTGAGTCCAGGGACCACTGAAGATCTTTAAAGTTACCGCCTGCTGACTGGGCCACCTCAGCTGCTATAGCAGTGACATTTTATTTGCAATGAGTTCATTATGACTCCCTAGGTTAGGCCTCCAGAGGTTATAGCTAAGGCAATCAGTGGTCCTCCAAGAGCAGCTGGGTGGAGAGTGGAAAGCCATCCTTTGTTTGGGTAAAAAACAAACAAATAAAAAAACCTTGAACTGCTAGTCTTTCAGTAATCTTCCAGTCAGATGGCCATTTAGCACAAGGCCCTGAGTTCCATTCCCAGCACCACATCTGGGTGTGGTGGTGCACACTTGTCATCTCAGAACTCAGGAGGTTAAGGCAGGAGCATTCAAGACCAAACAGAGCTCTATTGTGAGTTCAAGAGCAGCCTGGACTATAGAGTGAGACCCTGTTTCAAAGAAATAAATAAAATAAATAAATAAATAAACAAACAAATAAATAAAGCCTGGGGGGGAAGCAGTCACATCACCAAAAAGCCCACCTCAGCCAAGATGTCGTTGCAGGAAAACTGCATACTGGCTCCCAGCTCTCACCTTCCTGCGTGGCTACTGCTCGCTTGGTGAGACTGGCTTGTCATTCTTCTCCTGTTTGCTTCCTTGCTCTGGTCTTTCACTCTAGCCTGTAGCTCCTGAGCAGATACGTATCAGAGGCAGAGTGTTCCCATGCAGGCCTGAGGGTCGCCAAAGGGAACACACCCTGAACCACGGGGAGCATGCCCCAAGCCACACCTGTGGATTCAGCTAATGACCGCATGGCCACAAGACTACATGTCCAGGCACAGGTGGGACCCTCAGTCCCGCGGGCTGGACCACTCCTACTGTGCATACCGCTAAGTTGTTTAGTCCCTGAGTATCACGAACCCCCTTCTAGTCGCTCTAGGAGAGGACATCTGCCACATGTCAGCTCCGCACGGAAGATCTCTTTAACCTTTTAACGTCTTGGATCACAATAACTCTCTATCTCCCTCCTTTATTCTTTCTGACTTTGAAAAATGGAGGAAAGGTTTCCTCATATGATTCAAGACCTATCTCCCAACAAAGTCCCTGCAATCTGTTCCCTTCTGTGTCTCCAGGAAACTCAACATTTTTTGTTTACAAGTTTTAATTGTTTTACATAAATAATGTGTATCAATGATTAAACGTACAAAAATTACAAAAAATTTAGTGTGATGAAGTCTCTTACCCATTTCTGGCTCTAGTCACCGCTCCTAAAAATAGGTGCTGTCAGAAATATACTATGCGTATACGAGTAAACACAAAAACATTAAAAAGCATGTAGGGCAGTTTTTTTTTTTTTTTTTTGGTCTGAAAAAGAAGCAATACACTTTATACCCTGTTACATATGGTTTTCTTTTCTTTTTGTTTGTTTTGTTTTTTGAGACTGGTCTCACTCTGTAGCTCAGGTTGGTCCTGAATTTACTATGGAGTTCATGGTGGCCTCAAACTGACAGCAATCCTCTTGCCTCAGCCTCCCAAGTGCTGAGATTACAGGCATGAGCCACAATGCCCAGCTTTATGTGGTGCTGGGGAATCAAACACAGGACCCTGAGCTTATTAGGCAAGCGCTTTAACCAGCTGTGACATTCCTCTGGCCCCACATATCTTGTTTTCTCATTTAGAAATTATCTTGGAGATCATACCAGTTCATAAAGTTTTGACTTATTCATTTAACTATATAAGTTGTAAAGATCCTATAATTTAACCTTTCTGTATGAATAGACATTTAAATTGTTTCCAAACTTTTGCTGCTATGAATTTTTCAATTATTACTTTTTACATTATTTTACATATGTAAAATATATTCATGGGGTAAATTACTATTAGTAGAACTACAGGTTAAAGAGTAAATGCAGTTGTAATTTTGATAGATATTGCCAAATTATTCTCCCATAAAAATATTTGAGTGCAAAAGTACTTGTCCAATAGAAAACTACTGCAAACTTTTTGCTGATCTCATAAGTTTAATTAGCATTTCACTTATAATATTAAGCATCTTCAAATATTTAAAAACAATTTATAAGTCCTTTCTATGCACTCAATTTTTGTTTTCAATTTTCTTTTAAAATGATTTGTAGATACTACTTATATACAAAGCTATCTTTTTAAATATGTATTTAAAATCTTTTTTGACCACGCAGAAACTTTTTTATGGTTAGATGTGTTAAAGTTTGATGAATTCTAGCTTTTGTAATATGCTTAGTCATTCTTCTTCCAAGATTACAGGGAATATTTCTTATGGAAAAAAATCCTATTGTTTCCTCTACCAGTTTTCTTATTTTTAAGTTTTCTTCATATAAATTTTATATATTTCTCATTAAGATTAATTTTGTATATTACATCATTTTTATAGCTGTTGCAAATAGAACCTGTCTTTTATTAGATGTCCTACCTTGATTCAATATATAAAACCTACTAATTTCTCTATATTAATTTTGTAGTTAGTCACTAAATTCTATCTGCTTTTAATCAGTTTTAATTAATTGTCTTGGGGTTTTTCACATGTGCAATTATAATACCTGCAAATAGTAATAACCTCATTTCTCATATTTAAATCTAAAGATTCTCTCTTATTTTCTGTATTTATTATCTCCAGAATGATGTTAATCAGTAGTGTGCTATAAGGCATGTTTGTCTTGTTAGTCAAGTAATCTTACACTTTATATATTATCTTCTAACTTCCTGATATTTTCAGCATCACCTCTTTGCTACAGCCTTCTAAACCCAAAAGACTCTCGAGGGATACCATATCGCCCTCCATCTGCTACTCTTTCTTTGTAGACAAATGCCTTCAAATGTCACCTACAGTTGTTCTCATATCTTCATCTTCATTTTTACCTTACCATTAATTTCAGCCTAGCTGTTTCCACAAGTCATAGGTCAGATGCACTATCCTATGAAGTAGGTGGCACCCAAGCATCAAGGTAAGATCCCAGAGGCCAACGCTCAGGACACTTGAAAGCTGAAAGGAAAGTCACTATTAGCTAGCTGGCAACTGCACACAGGAAACAAGCCCAAAGAGGGAAGCCCCTATCCCCTGATTAGAGTCTTTTAAGCAGAAGTATATCCTGGCCAACACACTTGAATAAGCTTTTTGGCAGTAGTAGGCAAGTTACAGAAGAGATTAAAAAAAAAAAAAAAACCAAAGAGAGTTACTACATACTGCTAGTTTTCCTTAGCCATTGGGTCTAGACCAGGACTTGTTATCTTGGCAGGTGTGTAAGCTCTGTGCAGTGACACAGGGATGAAAAGGCTTACCATAATGTGGCACTGGTCTGGTCAACCTGCATGTCACACAGAAACTCTCTTTGATGATAGTCATGGGCCGGAAGACTCTCCCAGTGGCAGTTGCGTGACAGGTGGTGTCCGTTCACACCTTTACCTTGAGGTCCAGTACATTGGCTGGTGCCAAATGACTGAATCAATAATGTTATTTCCATTGTTTTATTTCTTCATTTATTTGTTTTTAGAGATGGGATCTTGTGGTTTCACCTAGGGTGATCTTAGCTTTCTGATTCTCCCACCTCAGCTTCCTGAGTATTGGGATTATAATTGTGTACTATCCCCACAACAATCCCATGATTTACTTGGTAGTGTGACTTTTGGGCATTGTTTCTGGCTATTGGATTCCAATCTAGCTTATCACATAGATTTAATTAACTACCCAATTTTCTTTGAGTCAGGATATGTTTATATTAATACTAGCCACAGCTGTTTTTTATTATTTGCTTTTGCTAACGCCACTGTTTTCATTCAATTATAGTCATCAGTCTAATTGGTCATCTCTTTCTAGAAATATTTTTATTGTGCAGTGTCTAAAACATCGTATCTTTAGTTTCTATTTTTCTTCTTTGGAACTCAGTTTCAGTTGGCAAGGCATTTTCTTCAATGTCATTTAAACATGCCTACTTTTCAGGAAAAAAAATGTATCTTTTCATGAAATACTCATGTTCTAAGTGCTCTGTTACATTTAAATAACTTGAAATACATTGTTTGCTGATCATTTCTAAATATTTTCTTCAATGTCAATTAAATACTACTACTTCTCAGGAAAAAAATTTATCTTTTCATGAAATACTCATGTTCTA
Organism: Ctenodactylus gundi; assembly: GCA_004027205.1. Lineage (NCBI taxonomy): Eukaryota > Metazoa > Chordata > Mammalia > Rodentia > Ctenodactylidae > Ctenodactylus > Ctenodactylus gundi. The sequence continues at coordinate 94,893 of PVKB01001130.1, read as the reverse complement.
AGTGCTCTGTTACATTTAAATAGCTTGAAATACACTGTTTTCTGATCATTTCTAAACTCATTTCCCCACTATAGGCTTAGGAATGCTGTATTTGCATATCTAACTGTACTTAGCATATTTGCTTTGCTTTGTTTCATGTGGTACTCAAATTGAAAGTTATGATATTTGCCTCAAATTTTTTAAGTCTCAATAAATGTCTTCACCATTTACCCAACCCTTATGTTAGGAACACTGGAATCATCTATAAGTATTTTCATCTTACTAGATTCAATTATTAATAATTCCTAAGTTCTAATATTTTTTTTCAGCTCTGTCAACTTCTCCATTTTTAAAGCTTTGGATGTAACTCTTGTTTGAGTTCCCAAATTTAGTTAATTTTTATAATTCTTATTTTCACCAATTGATTACATCAATGGTAGCCAGATATCTTTTTAAAAATAGAGAATTGAATATTCCATTTCTTTATTGAGAATTCTTTAATGGTTTCCCATTACTGTCATTACTGTTAATATGACATAGGAACATTTTACCTGGCCCCTTTCTATCTCAACTGGCCTTTATATCATTCTTCTATTCTGTATGTCAGTTTATAGTCATAAAAACAGATTCAAAAACAACTGCATTGAGTGAGATACTACTTGGAGTCACAAGATGCAATCCCTCTGTAATGGAGATAACTAGCTTCCACTTCCTTTTCATATTCTAGAAGTACTGGGCCTGTTTCTGCCACTGTTGGAACTAAATAGTTGGGTTTCTACTGATGATGCTAAAACCTTCTATTGATTACTGGAGCTTGGGACCTTCCATTACTTTGTTTGATGCTCCTAGAGATTTTACCAGAAGCAGAAAAAAAAAGTCTTCATGTTTTTTTAACTTGCTAATATTCTGTCAGTGCTGCCCAAGTGGCAGAAACTGGGGAGAAATACTTTAACAAAAAACCCTGAAAAATGTAGTTTGCAGATTTCTAGCCAGCCTGTGACTGAGATGACAACATAGCAATAAGGTTAATACTAATTTATATTTTTGGTCTTAGCCTAAATAACATTTTATCACTATTTTTGGCCCGACACATTAACCTGGATCCCCCAATATATGTACTCTCTGGCACCCTATGTCATTTATCATAGCATTAATAAAATTGAGGCTAATTGAATAATTATTCATTTCATATTTACTTCCCATGATAAACTGAAAAATCATTTAAGAGCTTTACCTCTTATTCATTCCTATATCTCCATTGAATGAAGCAAGGAAAATATAGAGTAAATATTGCTTAATAAATGAATATATCTTTTATCACCACATTCAAAAGTGTAATTCCTTCATGTATTGTCAGTGATTCCTTCTAGGACAAAGCATTTACTAGTTCTGAAGAGTTATTTTACTATTAGGTAAAAGGGTCAATTTCTTAGGGATTTCTTTTATGTTATAAATGCAGAGATTGACAGACACGATATATTAGTAACTCTGAATAAGTCGTGCTAGAAGTATAAATCCCTAGATATTTTTCAATAATATAGTATATTTCTCAGTAATTTACAGAACCAGTGAGATGGATATGAAAAGAAGTAGGAAAAGTAAATTGAAGGAGCTCAAGAGATAGAATTTTTATAAAAAATATAAGGAGAAGAATAAAAAGAACAAAGAAAATTAGAGACCAAATACCATGCAGAAGCTCTTGCTTAGTTACTGAATATAGAAAATCTTTTGTTTAGCGAAATATTTATATACATTTCGTATCAAAATGAAATTTCAAACCTTGAATGGCAACAGCTAAACATCAAATCATTTGATCATGAAGTAACAGAACTGATTTCCTTAACAATCTAGCTTGTAGCTTCCCAATCCACTTCTTCAACTCACTAGGTTTTTTTTGTTATTTTTGTTTGTTTGTTTGTTTGTTTGGTTGGTTGGTTTTTTTTTGGTTCCCCAAACAGCGACTCTGGGGCATAACAGGGGATCTGAGCTACCAGCAGCCTGTTATCTTTGAAGCTGGGTTCCTGATCCTGAAGTTAGATTTTAAGAATTCTAACACTCAAAGTATTTGATTTATTTTTAAGGAGATATACCTGTGCTCTTCCATCCTATTCTTCCATCCATAGTACTTTTCTATGAGGCAGTCTGGGGATGACAGTATTGGCAATGAAACTTTTAAATTATTGAAGAGAGGAATGGGTTATCAGTTAAATTAGTAGCTGATTGGTGGAGTTCCTCTAGAAGAACTTCTTGTTTTTCAGGAAAATTAGAAGCGATGCTAACCAATGACAGTGCATGGATGAAGAAGAGTAAGGAAGTCTGAGGAGTGTCAGTCACTTTCTTGTTGATGGAAGGTATACAATACTTCTTGCCCACAACTTAAAGTTGAGATTTGTTTTGATTCACGTTTCAAAGGTCTCAGTCTGTTCACAGTCAGCTAACAATGGCGGAAGGATACAAGGCAAAGGCAGACAGATGTGTGAGGGGAAGAACAACGCTATTCCCAGCCAACAGGAAGTAGAGAGAGCAAAGGGAGGTACAGGCTGGAGGAGGCAAGCATATATCCGGTGAGGTCACACCCCAGTGGCCCATCCCTCCCACCAGGCCGCACATCCTTATAGCATATGAAATTATCAATGAATTAAATACATGGATAAGTACAGGGCCCCTGTAATTCAACCACTTCTAAATACATGAGACTTTCAGGTTTAAACTATAAAATTCAGTACCGTAACTGTAGAAGCTTCTATAAGAACGATTTTAAGGACTGTTGCACATTGCAAAGCTTTGAGGACCAGAGGGGAAGTTCTATACTAACAAATCTCAGAAATTATAGCTGCCATCCTGTTGAGATTTTATCAAGCATTTTTGACCTACGGCAGGAATGCTAAATGTCATTAGTGAAAGGTTAGCAAAGCAAATTATGACTGACAAGGACATTACTGGGGAAATAACCACAAAACCCAGTGTGGATTGGAAGGTAGAAAAACCAATATGGGTCTCATGGTTTTGGAGATATTAGAAGAACAAATTGGAAGATAAAGACTAAATTCTCCAGTGCTGATAAATCGTAGGAAAAGATGAACTATGTTAGAAAAAGCTCAAATGAAGAATTCCTACTGAAACTAAAGGTTCAGTGAAGGTAGAAAAGTACTGAAATCAAGTTTCTACAATGAGAAGCAGAATAAAAAATATCCACACAGAGGTCCTGAAGAGGAGACTGTGGAAGGAAGCCTAAAGAGCAATGGCGGAGAAGTACTTTTCCCTAGCCCTGTTCCAGAAACTATGATTTGAAGAAAGTGGAAAAATAGCATCTTTCTTTAGAAAAGGATTTCAAATTTTAAGAGACAAATCCACGTCTCATTTAGTTTGAGAAGTAATGTTCAAGATATGAGGATGTTTGCTTATGGCGGAAAAAGGGTCCTTCCTAAAGGACCAACAGGAAAACAAGGGACTGACCAACAATGGAGAGGGCCCAGTGCGGTCTGGAGGCAAATCAGATGAATAAGACATTGTTTCAAAATAAAAAGAAAATGGGTTGGAGATGTAGCTCAATGTCAAGGCCCTGGGTTCAGAAGGTCCTGGGCTCTAGTACTGCAAAAAAAAAAAAAAAAAAAAAAAAAAAAAAAAAAAAAAAAAAAAAAAAAAAAAAAAAAAAAAAAAAAAAGCACCAAGAGAAGTTAAAAGCTTAAGCAATAGTTACAGTAACTATCTTCTAGTTTATAAGAAAAATTCAACATAATCAATCATGTGCTCAAAGTCTTCAAAAATATTTCTATTCAGTTTGTTTGACATTAAACTTCAGTATAGTCTCACCATAATTATCACTTGTTTGTCCAATCTGGAACCTATTTAGCATTATTCTACACGTTTGGTTTGGATTTGAGCAGTGACCAAAAGATACTGCTGGTTCTTGTAGAATTCCCATCTTGTAGAGTGATAAAGTAAAATCTGAGCAAAGATCCAAAGGAAATATGAGAGAGAAAAGCACAATGACTACAGGGGAGAATCTTTTCAATAGAACTCCATCTGTTAAATGCGAGATCGGCAAGAATTTTGTGTGAGATTTTTTGTGGGTCTGCAGGATTTTTTAAACGATTTGCATAATTCTTTTAAATTCTATAATTATAGAATATAGTCCAAAGTCTAAATATTATCAGGATTCCACAACCCCAGAGCCATGGGCAGGTCCTGGTATGTGGCCTTGAACATACTGGATGTCCAGTACAAGCAGGAGGTGAGGAGAGATTGAAGCTATGCCTCCCTCCAGCAAGCTCCTAATAGATTAATGTTGCTGCCAGTGTGACAAAATGCAGAGCTGCTACTCACAGTTTCAAAGCTACCCTCCGACAACCTACTGTATCATAACAATATTCCCCATCCCCTCAACACACACAGTCCTTGGGAGAAGGGTGTTCAACTAAACTGAGTTATTAATGTTAATTAAAGGTAGGGGCCACTCTTCTGCAAAGTATTGGTTCATCTCTTCCATTGAGAGAGGAGTTACATTTCTTTACACAGCAATATATTTTCTTTTAAAAAGGCTAATGATGTTAAGGAGAGTTAGCAAAGTACATAATCTCTTATTTGTATTATAAAATATTTCCTTTCCTTCAGTAAACTATGAATTTCTAAGTTTCAAACTTTTAATTTGGATTGAATACATGTAAAATAACCAGAACTATAAATCTTCATTAAATTGATAGCCTTTGTTAACAGTTAATGCTCCTTCATAAATGGCAAACAAGTCTTTGAGGCAGAAAAAAGGGACGGATGCCATTGGTGGTACTCCTAACCTAAATTAACAAAATTATTGTTAGCATTAGGATGTTACTTTTTTCTCATTTTATTTTTGAAAAATAAGTGCATATTTTAGTATGTATTGGTGCCAAAAGTACCAATAAATTAGCTGTAATTGTTCTTTCACCAAGTTTGTTTGTTTGTTTTTTATTTTGAGACCCAATCTTGCTCTGTATTCTAGGTTGGTCTTGAACTCACTATGTAGCTTAGATTGGCCTCAAACAGCAATCGTCTTGCCTCAGCCTCCTGAGTGCTGAAATTATAGGCAAGTGTCACAACTCCCACCTTATGTGGTATTGGGGAATGGAACTCAGGGCCTTCTGGTCAGTCAATGCTTTAACTGCTGAACTATGCCTCCAGCCCCTCTCAAATAATAAATGTTAACTTATCTGTAAGGTTAGAAAACTAAGAATGGCATATAAAACCCAACGATACTTTCCTGTTAAAGAATTAGTCAACAGTAGTTCTGGTCTTTGAAAAAATAAGTCTTAGTATATACTGTAATTTTTTTTCTTTTTGTACCTAGCGATTTTCAACAGGAAAGCTTAAAGCTGGTATGTATAAAGTTCATTCATCTGAGAACATAATTTGAGCCTGGAGCATTTAGAAAGTAAAAAATTTAGTTTCCTTAGTAAATTTGTTTTTAAGTTTAAAAAAAGTGGAATCTTGAGAGGTCAGTGATTTTGCACTGTGGATTCAAACAATAATACGTATATTTACATACAGGAAGGTAAGAACTTGGTTCTGGCAGAAACCATTATGTACAGTTGATAGCATTTGGGGGAGAATTGAACCTGTGTACCTAGTTTCTCCAGATGTCAAGAAGGAGTATTAGTAATTATTACCTTCTGTTGGAAGTAAGCTATGCTTTGACATCTCTCATTGAAGATGTTCTATCTACACAAATGATTAGAATATAAAATACCAGCATGGTGTTCTTTCAATACATCTATAAATTCTGTTCTTCCGTGCTCTCTCATTTAGGTAAAGACTATAATCATAGCAAGCCATTATTTAATTTCTCCAAATAGAGAGGAAATATACTTTTAGACTCCAGATCATTCTTGCAAAGCACTAAGCCTTGCTTCTCACAGTCTCTGTAGCAACTGCACAATAGCCCTCATATGACGCCTTGGGTACCTTTTTAAAATGCTGGCTAAATTACTTTTCTGGAGACTAGAACCATTAGGATAAGGCTGGGGGAATAAAATTGGCCAGTGATATTAAAATTTTGGTTGTTTAACATTTAGCACAGTCTCAACAACGTGTTAAAGTGCTAGCTAAACAGATAATTAGCTAGTTGTCGTGCAGTGGGCTCTGCCTAAATTTAGCTGCGAAATTAGGTTTAGGGAAGGTGAAAATAGGAAGAGAAATGTTCTCAGGGGAAACGGTGGTGTCAGCACAGCCGAGGAATGTCACAATAGCTACATCTCGTCAATTATGATCATCATCAGGGGATCTCCCGAAGCGATGCAGGACAAGATCTATTCCTAAGTGTATCGTGAGGACAGGGGCGGCAGGAGATAGGTTTACGGAGGATGGCAACTGTAGGCGAGCAAAGGAAAGGGAAAAGGAGGGATGGGGGAAAACAGGTACTGACCCCAGCGGGGAGTGGCAGGGGCGGCGGAAGTTAGAAATGAGAGGCAGGTGGGAAGGGCAGGCGTGGAGCGACGTGTCGCCCTGGAGGCGAGTAACGCGTTGTAAGCCGGCGGCGGAAGGTGGGGAGATCCGAGTGATCGGAAGTACAGGACAACAACATGGTTTTGGCCTCGGGCAACCTCCCTTTAGCGGCGACAGGCTCCTCTCCCGATGGCTGCTGGTCGTCTTACAGAGCACGTTTCTAGTTATGTGCTGGAGAACACAGGCTCTACGTAAAATTACTGGTTGTCAGCCCCGGGGACTGGCTTCTCCGTCTCCACCCTCGTCCGCCCCCGCGGACTGTCCGAACTGTCCGTCCTTTTCCTCCTCCCGCCAGCGGGAGGCTGGGCCGCAAGGTCGGGCCACCCGGGCGGCGCGAGGGCAGGGCGGAGGGCCACGCGGACCGCAGACGCTCCCCTCACAGCGACGCGCGGTCACTTTCGGCGTTTAGGGAAGCGAGCAAAATACAGCCACACGTGCAGACATGCAAATGACCAACGCGGACCGCCGCCGGAGGCCCTTGGACGGGGAAACCCGTGGCGTCCTGCTGCCCGCCGCCGGCGACCCGAGCGGCCTTCGCCACGCCCGGCCGCCCTCCCGGAGGCGGGCGCCGGAACGACGAGGGGCGGGAGCGGCGGGACGAAGGGCGGGACGCCGGCCCAGCCCGCGGGCCGGAGGGAAAGTCCTCTTTCCGCTGTGCCCACGCCCCGGCGGGGAAGGACCAGCCGCAGGCTGAGCCCAGCTCTCCAAACAAGAGCCCGGAGCTCGGCCGCGCGGGGCCGCGGCGCCCACGCCCCTGCGCTCCCTCCGCGCCGGTCCCCGCCCGCGGCTCAGCGCCGAGCCCGCCCGTCCCGCGCCCTCCGCCTCCGTCTGCGCCGGGCGGCCGCGGACCGCGAGGGGCGGGGCGGGCGAGACCATAGGAAAGGCGGGACGGGGGAAGCCAGGCAGGAACGAGGGGCGGGGCCAGGAAGCGAGTCCAGATTTGCCCGTCCTTTTCAAGGGGCTGTTTTGAGAGAAACCCCGTTATCAAAGTGGATAAAGAGGGTTTTTTTTGTTTCTGAGGTGGGAGGGGCGCGAGCGGGAGGGCGGGGCGGGAGGAGACTCGGCCGCTTCCCGGGCTCCGCGCCGGCGCCGGGGCCGCGGAGTTGCGCGGGGGGCGGGGGGGTCCCGCGCCGCTCGAGGGCCCGCTCCCTCCCCCCGCGAGGGCGGGTGGTGCGTTCCGAGTTCCCAGGAGTTGAGGCGGGCGGGGCCGGGGGAGGGGCGTGGCGGCGGCGGCGGCGGCGGCGGCGCGGGCGGCTCCCGCCTCAGCCTGGGCAGCGGCGGCGGCGGCGACGGCGGCCGAGCGGAGGAGCCGCGAGCGCTCGGCTGAGTGGGAGCCGGCGGCCACGGCTCTGGAGCCGGGAGTTGGAGACGCGCGCGCCGGACCCGCCGCCGCCGCCCGGAGCCTGGGACGCCGGGGACTCGGGGGGCGGGCGGGCTGGCCGGGGGGCGGGCGGGGCATGGCGCGGACCCCAGGCCCGGCGCCGCGGGGTCCGGGACGCGGCCGGGCGCAACTTTGCCCCGCGTGGCCGCCGGCGGCCGGCCCCCCGCCGCCGCCCCCGCCGCCGCTGCTGCTCCTGCTGCCGCTGCTGCTGCTCTCCCGGCTCTGCGGTAGGTGACCGCGGCGGGCGGAGGCGGGACGGGTCCGGCGGCCGGGCGGGCGGGCGGGCGCCGCGGACTTTGGCTGGAAACTTTTCGCCGCGGCCCGGGGCGAGGCCGGGGAGCCCGGCGGGTCGTCGCTCGGAGGGCCTGGGGCGGCGGCCGAGCCTCGGAGCGGACGCGCGTCGGCCCCGGGACCGTTACTCGCCGGCTCCTTCGCGGAGGAGGCAGCGCCGAGCGCGCCCTGCGGGGCCGCGGTGACCACGCCGGGATGCACGCTTGCCCCTCGGGCTTTTTCTTTCCTGGTGAAACTTGAGCTGTGATCCCGGAAACCCTCGGACGGGAGCCCGGCGGGATGAAGCCTCGGTCCAGCCCTCACGGCGTCCCACCGGGAGAAGGCACCATCTTACCCGCCCCGCCGCCGCAGCATCCTCCACCGCTGGTTGTTTCCAGTCGTCGGGCCCTTTGCTGCCAGCTTGGTGGCGTCTCGTCCTGTTGGATTGAGCCCCTTGCTACCTTCCCGTGGTGGGACGTCTCTCACTCAGTCCCTGCTTACCTTAGCAAACATGTTTTGTTGCTGGGGTCAAGATTTTCGTGTTAAACACCTGACCGCGTGGACTGTGCCTTAAGCAAACTGAGCCCCCCGCCTCTTCCCTGTGTCTTTCTTAACCTCGCATTTTGGTATAGAGCTAGTGTCTTTGTAAGTTCTGTGCCCAGATATCTGAGACGAGAGGCCTACTTTTTAAAGGATCATGTAAAACAAAATCTTTTCGTGCAGGAAAAATAGTGGTAAGTGGTGATGAATAGACAGCAGTGATTTGGGACAATAAAACCACCAGTCTTTGGAGATTAGCGCTAAATGTCTTCAAGGGTAGTGTCATAGTACTGTAGGGTGTTACCCCTTCAGAGGCTGGTGATGGGTAAATGAGGTGCAGGGCTAAAACTTAAACTTGCTCCAAGTATGTCATCCCTTCTTAAGCCAAAGTTTTACAAATATTTGTTAAAGTAAGAGATGTGTGCGAATTTCTTGAATAGCTGTGATTTGGAAAAAATCGTTTCTTGGTGAGAGAGGATTGTTGGTTATGAAGGAGGCTGGTACAGGATTCATTACCCTCTTACAGGCTGGGGATTTCACTACCACTTCACCGTATTTCCACTACTGTAATGAACTTTTCTGATTTACACAGAGTAATTACGATGAGTGGCATGCTGTTTAATGTACAGGGCTTCTGGATGCCCACTCCCCAGATGTTCGGTTCTAAAGCACAGTTCTCGGTGCTGAGCCTTCTTGATTCTAGATTCAGTTTGTGTTCTGTTCTTATATTCTGTTAAGGAAGAATGTAGGTGCTGCTTACAGCTGATTTTTCAGGATATTTGGAAGGAGCGTTGGTAGTTTATTTTTTAAAGTTTGTGTTTGAAGACTGACAGTATTTGGACCTCCATAGCTTTACATTTCTGCAGTTAGACAAGCCGTATGGAAGACTGAAGGTGGGTAGTGTATATAGGAAGTAGAGTGCATAATTTCACAGCATTTGTGCAGATGAGTTATTGATTACTTCTTGAAGGAACACATTGAAGGTTTTTTTTGTCTCATGAATAATGCGTTATCAGAGCAGCTTGATATTTGGAATCTAAACACTTAAGCAACATATGCATATAGACTGATGCCGCAGAGGTATAAAGGGAAGTTTTTAAGAGTCAGTTCCATTTGTAGTTGTAGACATAGACACGAAGTTGTCACAGTGCACTGCTCACATAAAGAACTTCCTTTTGGGGCATATAGTTTCGTAACACCCTAGTTTGTGGCTTCTATTTAACAAGCTTTTTCCATCAACCTCTATTTTAGAATGCATTCTTTGAATAGGACACAGTTGTGACTTAGGGGTGCTTAGTAAGTATGGAAGCATAATTTTCTTCATATATGCTGTTTGTTGATCCAACAACTTGTTGATCTAGCTACTAAAGTTAGCGGTACTAACTATTCATAGTACTACTTAAAAGGCTTGGCAAATATCTGCTTTAGTAGACCCAGTTTTAGCATTGAAAAGATTTTTTAGGCTTTAGAATGACTCTATCTGATGCTTTTTTAGAATGCGTTGTATTATTTATATATTTTTTACTGCTATTATAAGTTGCTTACATTTAGTATTGCCTCAACTGTAGTTAGTTTTTCATGCTAATTTCTATTACCTCACAACTTGTAGACCTCATATTCTGAAATCTATAGAATTTGTTGGATTTTCTGTTTGGTTAGTTTGGGGATGTATTTTTTTTAATTTTAAACTCAACTTTTAACAGAATTTTATAGGTCAATGACCTGCCAGTTTTTATTTCCCTGAATCTAAGAAGTTCCTAGGTACAAAGGTCAAAGGGACTAGGTCTGTTATTACTTTTGACTTATCAAATCTCACTTTATTTAATTCTGAAATTTCATGTTCTTTGTGATGGCTAGTCAATTTCATAAGTTATCAAAGTTATCCAATTTTTTTTCTTCCAGTGTTTTCCTTAAGATGTAGAAAATGTTTGCAGAGATAGAGTATTGATGAATGTTTTGTTTGACCTTTGTGTAATTCCATTTGGCTCTGGGAGTATACCAGTCTGCATTTTGCAAGGCTTTATCTTACAATGGATATTTAAAAGATGGTAGAAAAGATCTAATAGGGCACCTTTGAAAGCACTTAGAGTACTTTTTGTGCAGTCACTTGGAGACATACATGACAGAAAAGAGTCCTGGCTTCAAGGTGCTTAATGGTGTTATGGTAGACATCAAGAGGTAATTATAGGACAGTTTGCCTTTTGTAACAGAGATATGCCTGAGGTGCTATGAGTTGCCCAGAAGAGGGATTCCTTACTCATTGGGTTTAAAGACATACTTGCAAATCTGAGATGAGAAAGAAAACTACTTTTTTTTTTAAATGTGTGTGGTGCTGGGGGTAGAATCTTGTGCAGGTAGGCAAGTATATATACCACTAGTCATGAAAGTCACTTTTTAAAAAAGTTATTTGAGTCAGAATACTGAGATTAGATGTTGTGACAATTGTATAAGATTACCTTTTTTCCTCTTCAAAGTGCAAAAAGACTGCCACTTAGTAGTCATGAATCATTGTCTGATTATCTCTTCACTAATAAGGTTCTTTTAAGGATAAAATGAAAGAACAAACAGTGTGCATGGAACATAGTGACATTCAAGTATATAAGCATTTATTTATAGACTTTTTGACCTCATATTACATGATTTTTAAATTCTGCTCTGGTGTCTGGAATAAGTAAGTTTTTAAATTAATTGACTTGCTGTATTTGTTTTGAGTATGTAGTCTTTAAATATTTGTTAAAGTTATATCAGATAAATATACTGATAATCAATTTTTAGAACACTAGTCAGTTGATTGTCTGGAAGCTAGTTGAATCTCATGATGTTCAATTTATTTAAGGATTTCATAGTCTCATAAGGTCACTTAAGAGTCTTGTGATTATGTTGAAATGTGGGATCAGGAAAGGTAGTCATAATTTACCTTCTGCTTTATCAATAACATCTAATTGAAATTAACAAAAATATTAATGATGAGTCTTTTCATATCCTAAATGTATTATAGGAAAATAAATTCAAAAACAAACAAAGAATAAATTTTTTCTCTTAACTAGCTGAATCATCAGACATAGGAATTGGAAAATCTGGGCAGTTATATGTGTGTGTATTATGTTTGTGTACTGGGTTACCTTATTTATTTCAAACAGGTTGAGTATCCCTTTTCTGAAATGGGAGTAGAAACATTTTGGAATTTTTTTTGATTTTGGAATATTTGCATATGCACAGTGTATTTGGGGGTGTCACTCAAATATAAACATGGAATACATTTATGTTTCATATATCCACCTTATATACATAGTCAAGGTAATTTTATACAATATTTTAATAATTTTACACATGTGAAAAAGCTTAATCTGGAATTTTCTACATGTGGCATTATGGTGCTCAAAGTGTTTCTGATTTTGAAACATTTTGGATTCTGATATTTTTGGATTAAGGATGTTCGACCTGCTCTTACATACGTTTATGTGTTTATAATGTAATAACTTAGCAACTGTGCTTTGTATTTTATATATATGTAGTTAAGGAATAAGATCTGTCAGTTTTTGGCAGTTATTTGAAACTTACTGAGGACAGTCTGGCAGGGGTATTTTGTTAAGTGCCAATCCTTGTTGACAGTGTGTAGTTTATGTGTTTAAAAATAAGTAATATTTTTATGGTAGACTTTGTTATTTGTTAGTGTTCATGAAAAAAGCAAAAAGTGAATCAGTTAATAATTAGTATTGATATGCAAATACAGGGTAAAATCAGATAACCTTAAGTCAGTAATGAAGTTTTAAAGATGGTTTTGTGTGCCAAGCAACACAATCCAAAAATCGATGAGTACCGTTAATCTTTCATACTTGTAGTTGGCTAATAGAGTTTTGTTTAAAATTGCCTTTCAGTTTTTAAACACATAACCTTTATTAACTTTTTTTAAACTTGTGATTTTATTTTTGTAATAGTTTTCACATGGTTTAGTCATTGATTTAACTATATAAATTAATTTAAGTTTGTTGTAAGCCTTCCTCAGAGGTGGACTTCAGGTTTTTTTCAGTGTCTCATTTGTAATGTGGATCATCAATTTCAAAATTTTAAAGAGCGTTCACTTCTAGGAGCCTAGGTATGTCCATATTGCAGGTATTATAGTTATCTTTTTATTTTTGAGCAGTATTAATTTGTACTTATATGGGGAATATTTACCTGTTGAAATTCTTCAATGTGGTATCGGGAGGTTGTGTATTTGTTTTTTGTTTTTTGTTTTTTTTGGCAAGCCTGATTGCCTACCACCATTCATTGTACTAATGGAGATGAGAGGGAGAGAGCTGTTATATTATGAATAGCTATTCATAGACTGGAATTTGAGCCCTATTAGAAATATATCCGCTCGTAATTGGAAAAAAGTCGCCAAGAAATGGCAGTATACTTTGAAGCACTTAGATTATTTTCTAGGCAAAAAGTATGGAAGAGCTTATATTTTACACCTTACTGTTGTTTTAAACTTTCGTTTGATGTATTTTGACTTTATGGTTCAAAAAGTAAATCAGACTTACTTATTTTGAATAGGTCGGCTTTTGCACCTAGTAGAGGCTCAATCTTTTCAGAAGAAATACAGTTCAGAAAAAGGAGGGACTGTGAAAATCACAATCCTAATTCATGGTCACCAAAAGTAGGGAATATAGGTTGATTTGAATTGCAGAGACTAGGGAATCTTGGTAAATCATGCTAGGCCCTAGTGTTATTGGATCTGTAGTTTTTGCAGGTGGATTGAGGAGTGGAGCCTGAGCTATGGGAAATTTGTATTTTGATATTAGAATACTTATATCACCATCAGATTATTATTTTCATCTTCCCTGCAATTCTCTTTATTCTACTATTTTTACTTTGTGGACCAGATGCGATCACTCTTTTTACAGGAGTACATTCTAGTATGTGTTCTCTGTTGGTATGTGCATATGCTTAACATGTACTAGACACTTAAATTTATTTCAAGAGTTTAGCAGCAAAATCAAGTGTAGTCTAAACAAGCACTATACAGTAGGGATAGAATGTGAACCACATAACTGTTTTCCTGAGACTACATTTAAAAAGTAATAAGTAAAGTTAGTCTTAATACAATATTACCAAAATACCACTTCAGCTTGTTATTGATGTTAAAAATTAGATACCTTACATTTTATTTCATATTAATCCTTCACAGTGTTTGGGTGTTTTACAATTAGAGATCATTTCATTTTGGGATAACCACATCTAGTGGATTGTTTTTGGTAGCTAAATAAATTAAGTAGAATATCCTTAAAATATTTCTGTGTATGATATGTGTCATGTTGCAGAAGCTGTGTTGTGTTGAATATACTGTAGGAGACATCCTTAGAGAGTTGCAAAGGTGATGTTATTTCTGTGTTGGAAAGCATATATACTTTAAATTTGAAGTATGAACTAGGGAAGGTTGATAGGCCCAAAGATATTACTTGAGATAGTTCTCTATTTTTTTTTTGTTGTTTCTCTCTTTTTTCTTTTTTGAACTCTTTGCCTTCTTTAATTATAACTTAGTTCCCATTGTCTTACTGATTTTGAATCAGAATTGTTTGTGAAGTTGACCTTTTGGGAAGTATATAATGTAGTTTTCTTCAGTTTTGCAGAATCATTTGTGTATTATTTAACCCAGTATGTATGTAGTTGAAACAGCATTTATGAGTCGTATCGCACTTTATATATTATACATCTCTTTCTGGATTTCAGTTTTAGGAATAAAGTAGATAAGCTTGAGATAGCTACTTTATTTTTAAGTGGACATAGAACCAGTGCTACTGTTAGGAATGACATGAAAACACCAAGGGAACAATGTAAAATTAGGTGCCCAGATCTAGGGCTCTCCAACACAGTGTCTGAGAACATTATTTGTTTTTAAAAGTATACTTCAACTCAGAGAAAACATAAAAATAGTAGTCAAGTTTTAGTATTGATAAACTGTGATAGGATCAGTTTCATAAAGTAACTTTGTGAGTTACCTGTGATAGATCTGACTGCCATTGCTAAAACATTTAAGCCAGTGTTTTTGAAGATTATTAATAAAATTTCTGATTTAGTTATAGCTTCTGTTGGCTTGATTTAAGATTCATTTCACAAATGCCCTGTCATGGAGTCAGACTCTACTAATTTGATTTAAATTAGAGATAATCATTTATGACTGTAAGTTCAACTTAGTACTGATAAAGTCAGACAGTAAACTGGCTGATTTTTAAACTTGTTTAGAGCTATGCTATTTTTTAAATGAAAAATCCTGTTTTCTCTATTACTTTCAAAAGATTCAGGTGGGAAGAGATTCATAGATAATAGTTCTATACTTGTTAAGTGTGCAAGGCTAGAAAATTCATAATTCTGCATATGTTAATGGATGTTGCAGCCACTCTAAGTCTCAGTAGTTGTTCTTAAATTTAGGAGATGAAAAATTGCCACCAATAAAGATGTTAAGAAACATGGAGATGATGCAGTTGTATTCAACATTACCTTTTGTAGTACTTTCCCATTCTTATAAGCATTTTTATGATATCTTAAGATTGTTAAATATATGATTATTCAGTGATGTAACTTTATCAGTTCATAAATAGCATGAACTTTAATATTGAAATAGCAGTAAGGTACTCCTGTTCTTTTTCAAGTTGTTTCTTTCTGTTAGATGTTTTTTGTTAGTAAAAAACGGCAGAAGAGTCTTTTGTTTTTCTTTTTAAGGCTGTTGTAGATCCTACAGTTGAATGTTATTTGTATAACAAGAAGGCATACCTGGGCTGTAATTAATTAGTAAAACTACTGAAGACGTCTGTTCTTAGAATAAGAACATCTAGTTAGACTAATGATATTCTTTTCTATATTTACGAGAATAAACTTTGGAAACAAAAACTTTCATTTAGAAAATATTTTTATCTTTTACAATTTTAAAAGGAGTCAACTATTGTACTGGCTGTTTTGAAGCCATACATCATTTTCAAATTTATTTTTCATTCATGTGTAAAGGGACTTGTGCATTGGTACAGTTTTGTCATATATATTAGTTGGTAGGGAAAGTATATAGGTAGCTGGTGAGATTTGTATATGTCCCCAAAAGTCTCTTGTTTATGGAAACTTTATAGCCCAGACAACATATGTTAAAATCTAAAATCAAATCTGAAGTTCCCTAAGACACACATATTTTTCTTTGATGATACTGCTGTTGCTTTGCTGCCCTCTACAGTCATCTAAAAGAGTCACTGTAGATTTTTCTGTCACCATATGATTTGAATATTTATTTGTCATATAAGTTTTATATTTTAGAAATGAGTTGTATAATATTTACCGTGAAAATAATACAGTAAAAATTATTAGTCACAAAAGTTGTTCTATGTAGAAAACAGAGGGCTTAGAAATTGGTACTGGGGATTGATAGCTGATTCCTCAATACCAGTTAGGAAATAAGTGATGGAATGTGTGCACCAACATGGGTGGTACTGTGGTAGGGTAAGGGATAGTCACTGCTCACAAGCTTATATGACCCTTGTAACTCTGCACCAAGTAAGTTGGTGTGGCTGGGAAAAAATATCAATGTGGTCTGGAAACTTAAGGAAAACCAGTTATAAGAGATTAAATTCTGAGGTATGCCTTCAAGAATAGAAAATTCAGATAGGTACCACAGGGCGATTTCAAACAGAAGACAGTATTTAAAACACGCAATGTTTTTCAGAAAGGATTTTGATAGGTTGGTTAGACTATTTGCCTTTAAGTTATGTAAAATTAATTGACAGGAGATTTGAATTAGAAGTTGTTGTGTATGTGTTTTAAGTCCAGCTACTTAATTTTTCTGCCTGTTTTATCTCTTGTGAATTGGTTAAGACTTCTTTCATGGAACTGCTGTGAAAATTAAATTGCAGTAAGAGCTCTACAGATACAACAGAAATGCTAGGGAAAATGAGCCATCTTATTTTGGAAAGATAAACAATGTATTGTGTGATTATAGAAGGATCGGTTGTAAGGATAAAGACTAAGAGTTACTATTCTAGCTGAATCTTGAAGGAAAAGTTTAGATTTCTATTTGTAAGGGAAGTCCAGTGAAAAGAATGAATTACAATTTGAAAGAACTACTGGGATAAGGACTCCATAGAAGAAATTACTGTTCCCATAATTCTCAGATGTGAGCTTTATTAAGGTGAGTCAGGAATTTTTTTGTTTCCTTTTTATTTTTTTCTGGTAGGCAATGAGGAACTTTTGAAGACAGACAGCTATTAAATCAACTCTGTGATTTGAGAATATTATATAGCCCTGGCAGCAGTGTAAAAGACAGCGATGTAAAAGACACATTGGTACTAAGTGACAGACAAGCAAAAGAAAAATCTGTTTCAGGGTCCAGAGACAAATGGTGAACTGCCAGAGGGATCTGAGTGGAGGAATAGATCTGTGAAGTAGATTTCCTGGAGTTTGCATATCATTGTGAGTAGGGGCAGAAGTGTTCGATATCCGCTAATTTGTATTTCTTCTGTGAATAACAAGGAAAGGATGATGAAGGGATTGATATACCAGCTCAGTAATTTTTGGAAGTGTTTTAATTGTGGTGCCCTGGAGTGTGCTTTTCTGCTGTAGTTGGGAGATAAAAGTAAGGAATAAGATATACAATTGGAAACCACCAGGATGAATGAGCTGTTTGAGAGAACATAGTGGGAGAAAAAAGGAGGGAGAAGAAAGGGAAAGGGAAAAAAAATCCCTGAGCAGAGAGAGAAGAGGGCAAGGAATGTTTTTAAGATTGAAGTATTTTGATTTGATAAATTGTCAGAGGGAAAAGAGGAGAGAAATAATCTGGAAAAATTACTTGCTAAATACATTTAGTAGTTAGGAAGAGGACACTGTTGACTTAGTGATTTTAATGAAAACGTTGGGAGGGAAATAAGTCTCAAGAAATACACAAATGAGATGGTGAAGAAAAGATTGAAAAAGATGAGAAAAAGAAATATGGGGAGAATAATACATCACCATGGACTCAATATTTGTGTCCTCTGCATTCTAATAGTGAACCTACAGAATTCATTGTGATGGCATTCTCTCCCCACCAAGGGAGGATACAGTAAGAGAACAACCATCTGCAAAGTGAAAGAGGTGCCTTACCACGAGCCTGAGAGTACTGATAGATTTGGAGCCCCAGAACTGTGACAATGTCTACTAAGCCACCCAGCCTGGTGTTTTGTTACAGCAACCCAAGCATGGAAACTCAATGGAGTGTTGGGACCTGGCAGCACAACCACTCATAAAGCTCTCAGTCTAAGGTCTCAGCCAGTGAATGTTGAAAACATGACTGTAGCTCATAAGCAGCATGGGGTAGCTTAGGTGTGTAAGTCAGAAACCAAAGGAGGCTAGGTAAACGCCTAGAATTTCAGCCAGAGCCATAACAAGATTTTGTTGATGCACAATCTATTATGGACATTACTTGCTTCCCCTTAGATTGGGTACTATTTTAGCATTGCCTCTGACACTGCTGTTACTTTTATTTATTTATTCATTCATTCATTTATTTTTGAGTTACTATTAAATACTATTTTTGACCAGCCTCAGACTTGGAGGTGGAAGCTCTCAGAGAAGCCAGCTTGATTCCCTTGGCAATTTGTTCTTGGCATTTCTCTTTGCCTTCCTTCATTCTTCTGGACAAAAGTTTACCATATTCAGCAGCTCTTCCTTATTTTCTTCAGAGCAATTAGGCAACTCTCGGTGGCATTTGTGTTGCAGGACATGAGGTGTAACAAGACACTGCAACTTGGGTGCTTTAGTCCTGGGTTTCTTACCTTCCTTATTTAAGGGCTTTCCTAGAGCATATTGGCAGACATCAGCCTCCTTAGAGAGATTGAAACATTTGTGCATTCTGCAAGCTCTTTTGGGTCCCAGGTGGCAGGGCACAGTAGTATCTGTCAGTCCAGGAATATATCTTTTTCTTTTTTCTTTTTTTAAAAGTACAGCCAATAGCCAAGTTGAGAATGCTCAGATTGGCATCCACAGTGCAAACCCATACAGACTTGCGTGTTCTCTCTCTCCTGTTCTCCTTGGCCTGTAGCATGAGAGTCCCTTACTCACCAGGAGGCACACCTGACCTTGGGATCAAGACACCCTGCTTCACGGAGGAACTTGTTTTTCTTTTCCACAACTGATTTAGACCACATAGACCTTCCATTCTTCACCCAGGGAGCTGGTAGCCAACTTCTGGGGCCATACAAGTACCAAGTTCGCAATCATTGTCCACTTAGATGAGTTTCTGGCAGCCGGTGGCTGGAATGGAAATATTCACCTTCATTCTGAGGCAGCTGATTGCCTACAAGGCGCCATGAGAAAGTGTTGCTGCTTTTAGCAACTGGTAGTTGCTTTTGTCATAGGCCAATAAAATACATTGTTCCTGGGTGCCCGCTAAAGAAAGTAAAAAACATTCTCATTTTAAATTTAATTAGACTTCTGTGTATTTGGATGAGGGGGAGTAGGAGCTTCCTGAAATGATAGGGTCCAGGAACAGAAAGTAAGTAGAAACATTAAAAACACAGAAGGGAGAGGCTAATTTTGATAGTTAAGAGACCTTCATTTAGTATTAGGTAAAGAAAATGGAATGATAGATGTGGGAGGGATGTGATGGAGAAGCTTTAGCCTTTGTTGACTTAAGTGATGTATTTTGAAAATAAGTGAGTATGGGAACCTTTAGAAGAAAAATAAAACATCAACTATGAAAGATTTAAATGAATCATTGAATGCATGAGTTGGCAAGCTAAGAACTTGTAAAATGTAAGTGATGATGTGGAGGTAATAAAAATTTGTTATATCTGTGGCTGTTAACATTTGAGGCCTGAATCTTACTTATAAGTACTAAGAAAAAAACTAGCAGATAAAATACATTTCCCCAAAATAATTATGTTTATTTATTGAAGGAAATAGAACATAGGCTACTGAGTGCCTTTTGATTATTGTGTAATAGAATATTTGACAGTATAGAATCAAACGATATAATGAAAGTACTGAAATAGTGACTTATCATAAATAGTGTGCTCTAGATACAGTTATCAAGGTGAGAATTAAGATGGCCATGACAGCAATGAAAGACAAAGGTTTAAAAACAAGCTTATTAGAAAGCAAAATAATACTTCTTGATGATAGCAGGATGTGAGAAGTGAGGACATGGAAGTAAGTAATTTTGGCGGTTTTAAAAAATCTTACAAATGAGAGAATAGTGTAATATTTGCAGAATGGGATGTTGGGGTAAGAATAATTATATGGAAGGCATTTTTTTGTTTTTAGGGCTACCATAATGCAGTAACACAAATTAGGTAAAAACTTAAACAAGAAAAATTTGTTCACCTACCATTCCAGAGCCTAAAATTTGGAAACCAAGTTGTTAGCAGGGCCATGTAGGTCCTGTAAGTCTCTGGGTAGAATCTTTCCCTGCCCCTTCCTGATTTCTGGTAGCTGCTGTCAGACTCGGTTGTTTTTGGCTTGCAATTGCATTCCTACCCTCATCACATAACACTCTCCTGTGTGTAGCATGATTTTTCCATTTTTTATAAGGAAAACATTCATAATGGGTTAAGTACTCTGTTCCAGTAATCCCTTACTTAATTTTCTTTTAATTGATCTGCAGATACCCTAGTTCTGAATAAGGTTAAATTCACCTGTACTAGGAGTTAAAGTTTCATTGTTATCTTTTGAGGGGGGCACAGTTGAACTCTGTTGAAGTGAATGATCATATTTGTTTTGACTGTGTTACCTGTGAGATTTGGGGCTTGACTCCAAGTGCCATATAATACATTATTAGATAATAAGCATCTTGAAGAGTGGTGGTATGAAACAAGACTTAAGATAGATTTATGAACTAGTGAGACTTTTTATACTGATATATGTATGCGTAAGTGCTTTATTAGTTGAACCATTATAAAGTAAGTGTATTCATCACATGTGATCCTGGTCAAGAAATAAAACATAACCAGCACTCCAAAAGTCCCTCTCGTACTCATTTTTCAATCCCTCTATTCCCCAAGTAACCACAGTTTTCTCTTGTAACATTATTTTTTTTTTTGCCATTTTTAGACGTGATCTTCGCTGATACTGTGAGATTCATTCATGTTGCTGCATGTAACAATCATGTATTTAAACACTGTATACAATATTCTGTTTTCTGGCTATTTCATGGTTGTTAGTTTTAATGTTAGGCAGACATGGGTTGTTTTCACTTTAAGGTGTTTATGGATAGTAGTTTTGTCAGCATTATCATTCCTGTCTTTTAATGATAAAATTGGTTTATATCTGCATGCTTTTTCTCAAGTGTTCATAATCTTAGCACTAGAGTATAAGAGTTTCAGTTATTGTATATCCTCACCAGCCATTTGCAATTTCTGAGTTTTTGCCATGTTGATCAGTATATGTTTATAGAAATATTGTGATTTTAATCATATTTCTGTAATGATGTGAGGTCAGAGGATCATGGGTCATTTGAATATTCATTTTTGTGAAGTGCTTGTTCATTATCTTCCTTTTTTGCCTTTTTATGGATATGTATAAGTTGTTTATGTATGTTAGGTAGAATTTTGTTATGTGTATGGCAAATACTCTCTTCTACTCCAGAATTTTCGTTCTGTTAATAACTTCTTGATGAACAGAAGTTTCTCACTGTCTATTCAGATAGTCAAAACATCTTTTTTCTTTATACTTGAGTCTATGTTTTTGTTTTTTAAAAAAATTCTTTTCTAGTATATCATGAAAGAAGATTTCTTTTAGAAAGCTTATTTTGCTTTTAGTAGGATACAGTTAGAATTCTTTTTTGTGATTTCTTTTGGTAGGGTCAAGATTTTTTTATCTTATTTACTACTCAGTCAACAGTCATGACATATGCTCGGTAGTGTTGCTTTTTTAATAAGTAGAAGTAGTACTATGATTTATTAGGGCTTTTTTTTCTCTTACGGCCATTTTTTTACTCTGTACAAATATTACAACATCTTTAAAGTAGAATAAGTATATTTGTTCAAGTTTATTAGGCTTGGGCTTGGGCTTTTTTTCTTATAAATTTTAATAGCAGTTTATCAAGTCCAAATAAAGCCTGCAATAACTTTTTTGGAATATATTAAATCCATGTGATTTGACATCTTTATAATATGACTAATATGACTAAATTGACATCTTCATAATATTTAGTTTTACTGCCCATGAGCTTGATTTGTCTTATCATTTACAGAAGCCTATACTTTATAAACATTTTGGGGGGTTTATTTTGTGTAACGTTTTATATAATTATAAGCTTTGGGTTAAACTTAATGTAAAATACTTGAAGTATAGATTTATTTCAAGCTATTTGTTTTTAGATATTGCAAATTATACTTACAAAATATTTTGCATTTTGTAGGCATATGAAAAGATAATTGATACTGGAATTCCAGTCTCACTTTCAAGGGCCTTTCTTAACTTCACTTATTTCTAAAACTTTTTTGAAGCTTTTGATTCTTTCATCCACTGATCATGTCATCTGTGAATAATGAAAGCCTATTTCTCTCCCAATCTTTATGTTTTTTTTTCATCACTTTATTATGTTCTTAGGACAAGATGTCCGGTTATTGAGGTAAAAGGGCGGATAAAAGGCTGTTGTCTCATTTATAATTTCTGAGATTAAAAAGTGTTCAGTATTTTAAAATTAAGTGTAATGCTTATAGTTTTGTTTTCTTAATACTTTTTTTTTAATCAGAGAAGTTTCTTCTTCTCTTTTAGTTTGTGGACTGGGGATAGAATTCAGGGCCGTCACATTTTAGTTTTGGTTTTGATTTTTTGATTTTGGAGACAAGTTATCACTGAGTTGCTCAGGTTGGACTTAAACACTAGTAATTTTATTATGATAGGTGTTTAAAAAGTAGCCAGGCTAGTTGTGCAGGCCTGTAATCTCAGTACTGTGGGAGACTGAGGGAGGAGAATCACAAGTTTGAGCTCAGTGACTTAGGGAGACCTTGTCTTAAAATCAAAAATAAAAATAGGATGGAAGCTAGGGCTGTTGATAAAGTCCTGTATTCCTAGCACTTTGGGAGGCTGATACAGTAATATGACAAGTTTGAGTTCAGCAGTATAGCAGGTTAGCAAGACCCTGTCTCAGCCTGTCTCTGATGAATAATAAAAAAGGAACTGGGAATTTAGCCCTGAGTGAATGCCTAGTGTTCAATCTCCAATACCACCAAAAGAAAAAAAAAAAGTTGGAGTAGAGATGTGGAGATGTAGGCCCAATGTGAAGGCCTTGGGTTTGATTCCTAATACAATAAGACTTATTAATAGTAAATATCAAACTGTCTTTGTTTCTAGAATGACCTCAATTTGGTTTTGTTGAATATACTTTATCATATTGCTAGATTTATTTTTTTTATTATTTTATTTCAGCTGTTTGCTGTAAGTCATAGGCATTTCATCTGAGTTCGTGGGGCTTTTTAATTATAGTACCTGGTCATATTTCATATTTCTCTTCTGTCAGTTTTGGTATATGGCACCTTATTCGACAGTTTCATGATTTCAAATCCACTGACATGAAATTGTTTAAAAATATCCTCTTGTCATCTTTTTAATGCCTAGAGAATCTGTACTGATGCCTCACTCTTCATTTTCATATAGGTATTTTGTGCCTTCTCTTGTGTTCTAGATTAGTAGAACAAAATTTACTTTTGTCTTTCTGTTGGTACTATCTTTTTGTAGTTTAGTATTGTTGTAATTTTCCTCTTTTTTTGAAGGAGTTATTTCCTAATTCTGTGTGTGTGTGTGTGTGTGTGTGTGTGTGTGTGAGTGTGTGTGTGTGTGTTACACAGTGGTTACGTTGACTTTGAGTATTTTGTGTACGTATATATTACATCATTACAGTCCCTTCCTGTCCCCAATTTTGGCTCTCCTCCATCCTCCCAATCTCCCCCACTATCACACCCATTTGATTCTATAGGATGACTATGTCCTAGGTTTCTCATATTAGAGAAATCATGCGATACTGATAGTTGACTTTTAATGTTTGACTCACTTCACTAAGCCTGATAGTCTCAACTTGTGTCCCTTTACATATAATAGCCTTAAATCTATCTGTCTTAATGGAAGAGTTGTATTCTGTTGTGTACATACACCACAATTTTTGTATTGATTGATTTGTTGAACCTGTATATTTAAATATCATCATAACTGCATTCTATGTATACTCAGGTCAAGGCAGAATTCAGTTAAAATTTTTGTGAACTCTTTGAGTCATAGACTATTTTGAAAGCTTTCTAAGCATATGGGAATAAGGAGATGTTACCCTTATTGATTTTTAGCTGAATTATGAGAGTCAAGGATCCACTGTGTAATTTCAGTCTTTGGGCCCATTGGTAGTTGTATGTACAGTTGAAAGAATGTACATTAGATTTGTTGGGTGCGGAGTGTTTGTGTGTGTGTGTGTGTGTGTGTGTGTGTGTGTGTGTGTGTGTCTATACACAAATTATACCAAGTTATTTTATGTTCAAATCTTTTATCTTGCCTTTTTATTCAAGCTCAGTTAATTACTGAGTGTTGTGTTAAAATTATTTACCAAAATGTTGATTTGCCTATTTTTCCTTGTAATTTTGTGAATATTTGCTCTGTAAAAATTAATATTTTGGTAAATAATTTTAACATAACAATCTAATTTTTGCTGTGCAAAAATTTTTGAGGTTAGGTTATGAGTTGCCATCATTTGGGGTTATTATTTTATTATTTCATCCTAGAACTTAACTCTTTTTTATTTCCTTTGTTTATTCTTGGTTTGGAGTACTAAACTCAGGGCATATTGCCCTAAACTACATTCCTAGCCTATTTTATACTTTGATTTTGAGACAGGATCTTACAGATTTGCTGTATTGTTCAGGTGAGGCTTAAATTGTGATCCTCCTTGTCTCAGCCTCTTAAAGTGCTAGGGTTATGGGCTTGGTTCCCATTTTTATACAGCCATCTATCTCTAGAATTACTTTTTGCCTTAATGTCTGTTTTGTCTGATTTTAGTATAGTTACATTTAGGTCTATTTTGGTGTTTTTAATTTGTCTTGTGCCAACATTTTGGTTCTTATATTTAAGGCATAGTTCTTCCAAGCAGGATGTGTTTTTAAATTTTCATTTATTAAGTTTTGTCTTTATTGGTATATTATTATACTTAAGCTACTTATACTTCATCTTAACTGTACAGTATTATATTTTGCTTTCTACTTGTTCATATGTTCTCCATTGTTTATTCATTAATTTTTTGCTTCCCTTTCTGTACTGTTTTAATAAAATTTACCCCCTTACAAAAATTTCTAGTGTTAAATTCCTTATCATTTGCTGCTTTAGCAAAGTATACATGGGTATACATATATCTCTGTTGTATGTTGTTTTGGCCTCTTTGGATATATTCCCAGGAGGAGTGTCGCCGAATCAAAGGGGATATTTATTTCTAATCTTTTGAGAGTTCTCCGTACTGCTTTCCAGAGTGGTCAAACGAATTTACTGTTTTTTGCAGCCAGAGTGAACCCAGGGCCTTTATACCAAGTTATATCCCAGCGCTTTTTAAAAAATTCCTCCTTAGGAAGAGAAGGTGTTCCTAGCACTACCTACCTCAGCCTCACAGAGGTTGAGATTACAAGATTGTGCACAACCCTGTTTCTCTTATTTTGGGCATTATTTTATACCTCATGTACCAGTGTCCTATTAGTTTCTTAGGGCTCTGTAACAGATTCCGATAAACTTAAGGCTTAAGTGAATTCTTTCCCATTTCTGGAGTGAAGAAGTATAAAAGTCAAGGTATCACCAAAATCATCTTCCTGCCAGATTCCTTGGTTGAGATTCTTTGTTTTCTCCAAATTCTTATGACTATAACTCCAGGCCCTTCAGAGGATCCTTTACATGTCTTACTCCTCTTTCTTTCTTCTGTAGATCTCTTAAAGGACCCTTGTCATTGGATTTAAGCCACACTAAATAACCCCACTGTGGCCCAGTGTCCTAAGACTCCTGTACAAAGATTTTTTGCAATAACATATATGAAATTATAGATGAATCTTTATAGTATACCTTTTATTTTTAGGTTTCTATGTTTTCATTCTTTATTTACTGTTTCCTTTTCTGACTAGTTTGTTTCTCTGATTGTGTATCAGGCTCTTGAAGCTTAGGGAGTGTTCCTCCTCCTTTATCATGGATGTAATGCTCGACATATATTAGGCAGGTCGTTGAGCAGATGGTTTTAATTTTTTAAAAGGGATATTTATCAAACTGAATTCAGAATTTGCCTTTCTGGCTTTGTTTCCTATTGTTACCAATACTTCATGTTTCTGTCATTTACATATTCCTTGTAGTTTGTATTTCTGTGGATGGCTTTATAATGCTATTTTTATACTTTAAAACAATTCACCTTACTTATAGTCCAACTTAATTAAATGCCACCATTTCCCTACATATTACACAGATAAAATTATGATTATATGTTTCTGGCTTCGCTGAAGGAAAATTTACTTTCTAGGTAGATTTTTCTTATTCTGTACATTTTTCTCATTCCTTTTTCAAGTCTCTTCGTAAGTTTTCACCCTTAGGTGAAATGACTTTTATAAGGTTGGTTGCCCCAGTTTGTCTTGAAATGTCTGGAATTGCAACTGTTTTTAAGGCATAATTATTAATATATTTACACTGTTTCTCTATTTTCATTGTTAAAAATTATATATTTACTTGCAGTATCTATTGCTTATGTTTTATTTATTCATCCAGATTTTAAGCTCTTAGATGTCTCACACAATACTGGCTTTGACATTTATTTATTTATTTATTTAGAGACAAGGTTTCATTCTATAGTCCATGCTGGTCCTGAACTCAGTATGTAGCCCTTGAACCTACAGTAATCCTCCTGCCTCAGCCTCCCAGAGCACTAGGATTATAGGTGTGCATCACTACTCCCGGTTTATGTGGTGCTGGGGAATCAACTCAGGTGTTTTGTGATTGCTGGGCTAGTTCTTTAACCACTGACCTATTCTAGCCCTGTCTTTGGCTTTTTAAAGTGAGTAGTTCTTCAGAAGTATTAGTACTTTACATTCACTGAATGAAATTTCATATTAATATATATTTAAACTCGTCAAATTTGTTGTATATGTATATGTGCCTTTGACTGTCTCATCACTAGCCCTAATTTTTTACAATTTTATTAGCCTTGCAAAATGTTAACTCTATATTTTATTTTATTTTATTCTGAGAGAGGGTTGTGCTCTGTATATCCCAGGGTGGTTCTGATCTCACTATGGAGGCCAGGCTGGCCTTGGACTCAAGACAACCCTCCTGCCTCAGTCTCCAGAGTGCTGGGATTACAGGTGTGTGGTCACCATGCCCAGTTTATCACATAAGCTGGGGAATTGAACTCGAGTACTTAGCTCTTGCAAGTGCTTTAACCTCTGAGTCATTGCTCCAGCCCCTAACTATAAATCATTTTAGCTCTACACATCCTCTATACTGAAACTCCTAGTTCCAGGTGATGCTGGGAATGGGGGGAGAATCACATAACTATGCAAATCAATACCGCTACAGAATCAGGTTTTTGATTCGTTTGAACCTCGAACAATTCCAGTAATCTTGGTGTTTGCTGAGTGCCTGATCTATTTGTTTTCCTATAAATTTTACTGCATCCTTGTTAATAAGGTGTTAATAGTCTCATTTTATAGGTGATATTTGAGGCTCAAGTAGAGTTACAATGATAGTAATTTATAGATCTTTATGTTGTAGTTTGTAGGCTAGTGTGGCTCACAAGTTCATGCCTTTTATTTCAACCTCTTAGTCTTCCACAGTTTTGTTTTTTTAGTACTGGGGATTGCACTGAAGGCCTGCATACTGAAATACATTCCCATCTCTTCTTTTAGTTAGAGACGGAGTCTCACTAAATTGCTTAGGCTGTGGTCTGACTTATATTCCTCCTGCCTTATCACCCCAGAGTGCTGAAATTATAGTCATGTTCCACCATACTTCACTTCATCCAGTTAAGTCTTGTTCTTGGGTCTGAAAAATATGCTTGTAAATGATAAGCCCTGTGTACCTGTTCAAAGATGCCTTCTTACTGAAGGAGTCACATGTTCATAAGCATTTGGTTTTTACACTTCTCTTATAATAACTTTAAAAAATTAAATGATCAGAAGTAAATGCTTAAGTGTGGTTTAAAAACAGTTCCTTTTGTTGAAAAATTTTTAGTGCTGATTATAATCACTATAGTATTTTGGAATGATAGATTAATTTACTAAAAATTTTATAGGATGAATTGTTGAGAGAACCATTGCTTATGTGTTTCCTCTGTTATAGAAGTAATGCTTACTTGGGAATTATAGCCCCTTCCATCTTTTTATTTTGAAAAAATTCCTGGGCCTTGGAATGTCCTGATTAATGTCCTAGAAAGGTTTCTTTCTGTGAAACCTCAAATTTTACTTGTAATGTAATCAGCCTGATGAGAAAATGGCTACCCAAATCTAGAAGACTGCTGCTTATATGCATTTTACTAATACCTAGTCATAAGAAAATCAGAACAGATTTACCTCTCTCTTTCTGTAACATGAGATTAGACCACTTACCATGTAAATATTATACTGATGTAAAATTTTGTGCCTCTGTTCTAAAAATACGAAGACATTGTGCTTTTAGACATAAACTAAAAAAACATTTCTATGTGTTAAATCAAGATTCTGTTCATATTTGAAATTATATGGTAGTGTTTAAGAATAGATGATGAGAGGCTGGAGAAATAGTTCAGCAGTTAAAGTGCTTGCCTTGCAAGCTCTGAGTACCCTAGTTTGATTCCCCAGCCTCATTAAGCTGGGTGTGGTGGCATGAGCCTATAATGCTAGCACTTTAGAGGCTGAGGCAGGAGAATTTCTGTGAGTTCGAGGCCGATATGGGCTGCGTAGTGAGCTTAGAACCAGCCTAGACTACTAGAGAGGGAGAGTCCCTGGCTAAAAAAAAAAAAAAAAAAAAAAAAGATGGTTAGAACTACATTTTAGGAAGAGCATTTGTGTTCATTATTTTTCCCTCATTGAGAATGATACCAGACACCCACAACTTAAAGGAAGAAAGGTTTAATTTAGTTCAGTTTCAGAGAATTCAGTCTATGGTCAACTCCATGTTTTTTGCTCCAAGGCAGAAACATGGTGGAGGAGTATGGTGGAGCAAAGCTGCTTGGTTCATAGCAAGCAGGTCAGGGAAACAATGCCAAGAGGAAAGGGCAGCGGGTTAGATACACATCTCAAGGCCCTACATCTCTGATCTATCCAGACATAACCAGAAATGGGCTTTACTGATCCCTGGGTGACTTCTAAACCTATCAAATTGAGACAGTTAAACTTAACCATCACATTTCATCCCTTCTCAGTCTGACACCCAGTTAAATTTCCTTAAACCATACTCAGTTTTCAAATAAAGAAAATAACAAGTTGATAACTTGACCTAATGTGATACAGCTATTATCTGTACAATCAAAAATTCATCGGTCCCTTCTTCAAAGTTTCAGTAATCCTGGTGTTGCTGAGATGTTCAAAATCTCTTCTGAAACTCAAGACAAACTTTTACTTGTGAAGTAACAAAAAATGAAAATAAGTGCCATAATCCCAAGTAAGATGATGATGATGATGATGATGATGATATAAGGTAAGCATTCCCATTCCAAAAGGCTCAAGTAGAGAGATAGAAAAGAATAGGACCAAAGGAGTACCAGAACCCAGCAAGGCAAGTATTTAAATACTGTAGTGTCATGTCCAGCATTCTGGGGGACATTTCGGTGAGATGTGAGTTCCAGAGGCTGTGGGTGGCTTCTTTCTATGACCTTACTGTTTGTAGCCCAGTTGGCCTCCCTCTTGAAAGTCTGCAGTTTTCTTTGGAAGATATTCTGTGTTCCTGACATCTCTGACTTCCTGGTTTCCACTGCTATGCGTCTTTGGCTTCATTCCTGCATCTTCATGCACTGTTCTTCTCAGGGCACCGTTGTGGACTCTTTACACAGCACTTTTTTTTTTTTTTGAAATATGGATGAAAGCCTGTCTTATTCCACAACTTTTGCATTTCACATACTAGGAAAACCATTATCTTATGGAAAATGTAAAGGTCTGCTGTCAGAGCAGTAGCTAGTTTTGGACCATGGCTTCAGTAGCCTCTACATATCAGAATGGCTGAGGATGGAACAGTGAATCACAGGGAACCAGTTCCTTAGGTCACTCTTCTTGAACAGGTGTGCCAACGCTCTCATCTCAAAGGAAAATGTTATACAATTTTGAGCCTACTGTGGATGAAGTCTTGCAGATTCCCAAGAAATGCCATCCTGGCATACTTACTTTTCTATAACAAGTACTTGTTTCTCTTTTTACTTTCTTTCTTTGTTAAATCTCTTACTAATCTCTTCAGCAATACCTTTTGGACCTTAACTTTACACATGGTTCTTTTCGAGCTATTTTTTTTCAAGTTTTGCTGTCTGCTTTTTTGCCCCTAATCACCATTATAAATCTAACTAAAAACAGCCAGCAGTACCTAATCCATAGCCTGAGTGTTGGGCCACCTTGAAGTGTTCTCTTAGAAATAAGGTAGTTCAGCATTCCTAATCCTGGTCTCCTGCAAATCTCAGAACATAGACAAATAGAGATATTTATTTATTTATTTATTATTTTATTTGGCTGTAGAGTATAGCATACATGGTCTCTAGACCAATTGCCAGTGAAATCCTCATTCACACTGTAACCCCTCAGAATTGGTCTTTACTGTTCACATTCCTGTCAGCATTCTAATCGTCTAAGCTCAGACCACGGTCACCCATTAGGGTCAGTTTTCAGCATTTGGGCGCTTTCCTTACTTATATTTCTTATGCTTTTCTAAACTCTTGTAAACCAGCTCAGAAGCCTTATAGAAGGTATTGCCACAACAACATCTCCACTTGTAGTGTCTATTTAATATTAAAGTCTCTCATTGCTGAGACACAATACATACCTGACACCCACAATTTAAAGGTGGTTTAATTTGGTTGATGATTTCATTGAACCGATGGCTCCAGTGTAGAAACATCAGGGCAGAAGAGAAGACCAGGTGGCAGTGCAAAGTTGTTTAGATTCCTTACCCCACCCAGCATTGCTACATTGATGGCCAATCTAACAACGTGAACTTCTAGGGGAAAAAAAAAAAAAATGTTTTGGATCTTGAGTGGCGTGCGAAAGTCTCATGTAATTGAAACTGTGTATTATGGGGACTTAGGGCCTGGCTAAATGCTTGGAGTTTGACCTGGAAAGATTGTGTCAGCTTGTTGAGATTGGGGGCTGCCCAGGGCAGAGCTTTCTGGTATATGTTGTTGATTTATAAGCCAGGAAGTGAGGGAGGGTCACTCACCATGGGATGCACCCAGCTGGCAGCTTGAATTGAGGGAAGGAGAAGCACTGCTACAGCTTCTTCCTGGGAAGGCTCGGGCCTTGCCTCAGTCTACAGCCTCATTTTGCTCCTGCCTCACTTGGCTTCTGTCTGCAGTGGGGTGATCAGCTCTCCAACCTCTGCCATGTGCTTCCATTGTTGATGGCTGCTTATGAATAATAGACCGTGTGAATCCTGAAACTGAGCTAAACAGACCTTTCTGCCCTTAAATTGTGCATGTCTGGTTTTTTTTTTTTTTTTTTTTTTTTTTTTTTTTTTTTTTTTTTTTTTTTTTTTTTTTTTTTTTTTTTTTTTTTTTTTTT
>PVKB01001130.1:10541-63473 GCA_004027205.1 Ctenodactylus gundi | reverse complement strand
TTATGTAACTTTAGTCTTCAGTACTGTGATTGGAAGCCCCTAGCCACATATGACAATTGAAATACTACCAGTATAAATGAAAACCTGAATTTTAAATTTTACTTAATATCAGTTAATTGAAATTTAAATAACTGCATGTGACTATAGCAATGACATTTCTTTCTAAGAAATGCTAAACCTGTGCCAGACCATAGTTAGAAGAGTTTTTAGTTTTCTGTGGTCATTATTGATTCCTGCCTTTCCTCATTTAGGATTCAGCTTTTCATTTTTAGCCTTATTTTTCCTTCCCTATTTTGGCATTATGCTAGATCTTTCCTTAGCTTGTAGTGGTCTTTTCAGCCTATGAAAATCTTAGCCTTCAAAGCACAGATTATGTGCCACCATTTGGAAAACCTTCCTTTGCATAATTCTCTGGATTGTGGCAAAAAATACTGTCTTCTCTTATTTGTCTGCTCTAGGATAAGTCTTAATTTTGGGGGGAAAAACTACTTCACGCTTTGATTTTGGGGGTGGGGTGGGGAAGAGGAGATTGTGTGTAAGGATCAAATAAAGATGATTGCTACGGTATGGATCTTGGGCATCCCCGAAAAGGACATGTATTTGGAACTGCATGTTATTGGGAGTCAGAGTTTGGCTGGAAGTGGTGAATGTTGAGGGTTTGACCAGTAGGGGTTGTATCAATTTGAGATTGGGGGTTGCCTAGGGCAGAGCTTTCAGGTGTCCCTTATTGACTGTAGAGTAGGAAATGGGACTAGCACCCTGAAGTTGTTAATGGAAGGAAGAAGAAACATTGTTACAGCTACTTCCTGAGCCCTGAGCTTTGCTGGGACAATTGACTTCTCTCTGGAATGGGCTGAAGAAGGTTTACAGCTTCTGTCTCCACCATTTACCTACGTTGTTGCTGGCTGCCCCACAGGTGGACTGTGTGAGACCTTCTGAAACTGATCTAAATATATCTTCCCTCCCTTAAATTGTAGATGTCTGGTATATCTTCCCTCCCTTAAATTGTAGATGTCTGGTATTTTGTCACAGCAATGATAAAGCAACTAAGTCAGTAATGTACTTTTAGTTTCTAAAAATCCCTTGATCCTACTTTATTTCATTCTTAACCAATACCATAATCTGTCAAAATTATCTTCTTTGCCTGCACCAATTCCATTACATGTCTCTGTTGTAATTATGCTTGCTCCCTCATAGTGTAAATCTTCTTTCGTTTCTTTATGCCTTCATGAGGCAGTTGACCTATGATTGATGTTGCTGTAATTCAAGACTAATAATTTTATTTGGCTGTTAATATGACCTTGAAATCCTGCATTATTCTAGTCAGCCATTCTTAAGCTCTATATATACATTTAAATATTTAGGGCTATAGCAAGCTTTTTAAAATGTGGATAATGTCACTGTTTGCTATGTTAAAATTTAAGACCAGAAAATTAAAAATGCTCATTCATTAAAAAAATCCATTACATGATACATATTTTATGAAAGCAAGCATATTTTTAAGGAGAGTGTTGTTTTGTTTTTTTAGAGGAGTGTAATGCTTACATAGCTTCTGGAAAATTCATTGTATAATCATGACAAAATGAGACTGAAAATCAAATAGTTTTAATATGTTTGTGAAATTGTTTTTTACTTTATTAAATATTTGTGCTTTGGAGATCTTCAAGGACTCACATTTTGAATAGTGCATCCTGAGCATACTCAATTTCAAAATCTTAAATTCATTGTTTTTGGAATATCTAGTGAAAAAGTTTTGCATTTTCAAATTCGGAATGCATGACTAATAAATCTGTGCAAGTATTCCAGAATTTGAAAACAATTGAAATCTGAAATACTTCTTGTTAGGTGAGGGATACCTAACCTATATTGCGTTAGTCCATCTGCTCTTTCCCCTAACTGTTTCACAGCTACTTTTTATTTTTAAGATTCTAGAACTTCCTCTGTTTCTTCTTTTGTATCATAATTTTTCTCTTTAATTATTTCAGTTAGCATTCAGATGTGCTGTATATCTCCTTTATAGAAAATACTTAACCACCCTGTATCCCATTATATTTTCTGAGATACTATTCAGTCTATGCCTTCATTCATAATAAAAATACTCAGAAGTTTCTAATTATGAAATGCCCTTTAGTTCTTTCCATTGTTTTCCTTTTAAAAAATAGCTTTATTGCAACACCAGTGATATATACAAAACTGTTGATATTTAAGGTATACAATTTAAGTTTTGGTAGAAATATATAGCTGTAAAACTATCACTATAGTTAAAATAGAAAACGTTGCCTTCATTCCCAAAAGTTTTTTTTGTGCTCTCGAGTTCATACCCCTCACCCTTTCAGTCTGACATCTCCCACTCAACATAGTACTGTCACTAAAGAAGGCTACGTTTCTGGAGTTTTATTATCTGCTTTTAGCATACTTACTTTAAAATTTACTTGCATTATGACCTACCAATTTATTTCATTTTTATTGCTGTGTAGTATTTTGTTGTTTAGGCATTTCATTCCTTTCTACCATCAGTAGCCATTATCAGAGGTACATTATAATTGATGAACTTATATTGCCACATCATTATTACCCAGATTTCATAATTTAAATCAGGGTTGACGTTTGGTGGCATATATTGCCAAAGATTTGACAAATGTTCAATATTTTACTCACCATTTTAGTAACATATAGAGTAGTTTTATGACACCTGACGTGTGTATGTGTTCCATCTGTTCACTCCTTTTTGGCGTTTATCTACTGGAAGCCACTGATCATTTTATTCTTTCAGTAGAGTTTTTTTTTTTTTTTTAACCAGAATGTGGAGTACGACGCATAGTCATTCAGGTTAGCTTCCTTTATTTGGTAATGTGAATCTTAAGTTTTTCTAAGTCTCCTTGTGGTTTGATAATATTTTAGCAAAGGAAAGAGCCAAAATGACAGGAAGGGGTTGGGGACAAGTGTCCCCTTTAAAGCTTGCCCCATTGGTCTATCACAGCCTGTTAGGCTATACCTTTCAGCCCACTGAGCAATGAAAGCATAGCTACTGTATTAATCCATTAGTAAAATAACTGCTTTCGAGATCTAGGCCCATAAGCTTTACCTCTGAACACTGCTGCTTTGAGGATCAAATCCACTATACATGACTCTTAGAAGATACTTGGTATTTATTTTTTTTCCACCATTTTTACTTGTGTGTGTGTGTGTGTGTGTGTGTGTGTGTGTGTGTGTGTGTGTGTGTGATTCATAATGTTTTCAGTGAACTTGAATATTTTGTGCAAATATGCATCACATCAGCATTTCAGTTCCTTCCCCTCCCTATTTTTGGCCCTCCCACACCCATCCTATCCCTTCTAACTGCCACTATCACACTCATTTGGTTCTATAGAAAGCCTGTATTCTAAGTTTCTCAAATCAGAGAAACTATGCGATATTTAACATATTTAATCTTCTGCAGCTGACTCATGTCACCACTCAAATCACCACTCTTCAGCTCAGCATCCCACCACTCGCATGGGCTGCAGTGGCCATAAGTTGATGCTTCTTCTGTGGGTCAAGCAAAGCCCCTTATTGGCATGATTTGCCAAAAGTTCTTTTGTTTTGTATCATACTATATGTTTGTTGAGATTCTTTAACATGGTCTCACCCACCAGTCCACATCAGAGAAGAACTACAGCAATATAATTCGTAAGACCAGAAAATGTGAGAAAGAAAAAGAATTTAAATTTCAAATTCCTTAGTTGAGTACTGAAAGGTAAATGTTCATACATTCAGGACATTCAAGTAATCATTACATCAGTCATTTTTCTTAGGATAAACCTCTATCAAAGACAGATTAAAGTGAATTGCTACTTTAAGTGAACTTAATGTCTGTATCATACAAGTATATCAAACCTAAATCCATAGATACAATAGCATACTTAGTTATTTCAGAATTTTTTTAACTGTCATAAATTATTTACTCACATTTAACTAGTTACTAACCATTTGTCAGATTTGGTTTATCATTTTATTTACCTATCCATCCATAAATTCATGCATACATATTTTTAAAAGATTTTATGCCAAAAGAACCTACCTACAGGGATATTGTGAGGATCAAGAAAAGAAAACACATGAAAATGTCCACCTGTGTCTCTCTCGGGCTGAAAGCATCCTTGGTTGGTGAAATATCATTTTGCTGGTCTGTTAGGAAAAACAGCCTTGATTGTAATTGATGTACTTTTTATAACCATTTGACAAATATTATCTTCAAATGCTTAGAATCCATTACAAAAAGATTTTATGCCACTTCTCCTTGTTGAGTGTAATTGTTTTGCAAACTAATATACTCTTAAAAATAATACATATGGAGGAAGTTTCACAGATTTTATGGGACAGCTGATACTGTTTTAAAAGGATACCAATCAAATTTCAAATACCAACCTACTTATTTTTTTATTAATGCTTTCTCTTTAGATATTTCTTTTTCTCCCATGTTTTTTGAGGTTGCTTGTTTCTCAAAGAATCCTT
Organism: Ctenodactylus gundi; assembly: GCA_004027205.1. Classification (NCBI taxonomy): domain Eukaryota; kingdom Metazoa; phylum Chordata; class Mammalia; order Rodentia; family Ctenodactylidae; genus Ctenodactylus; species Ctenodactylus gundi. The sequence continues at coordinate 58,979 of PVKB01001130.1, read as the reverse complement.
CAAGTAGTTTGAGCAATGCTAGGCTAGTGGTTGCAAATTTCTTTAGGAATTCTTGTTCATAAAAAAAAATCTTTATTTCTCCTTCAATTTTCAGGGATAATTTTGCTGGGTACAACCATCTGTCTTGACATTTGCTGTCTTTTAGAACTTGAAAGGTCTTGCTCCAGGCTCCGCTAGCCTTTAATGTTTGTACTGAGAAATCTGCAGTAATTTGAATGGGTTTGCCTTGATAGAATAATGTCTGTTTTTCTCTTGCTGCTTTTAATACTTTCTCTTTATGTTCTGTTTTTTAGGTTTTGATTATGATTTGTTGTAGCAAGTCTTGTTGCTGGTTGAGTTTATTTGGTGTTCTATAATCTCATACCAGAAAATGTCTTCCAGACTTTCTTCTGTCTATCCCTGCAGCCTAGCTCTGCTTCTTGGGCTGTTATTTTTCTCCACTTTCAGTATGTCTTTGGTATTTCTGACCTTCTTGAGTCCTGTTTATAGTTGTTGTTTTGGTGGCTCCTTCCTCTCCTTGCTTGGCCAGAGGTTCCGGGATCCAGGCTGGCTTTCCTTCTTCTGTGGATGGTGGCAGCTCACAGCTGTTACCAACCAGCCTGGAGCAGCTTCCTGGGCTGCTTTTAACTTCCGCCTTTGAAGTATTTTTGGATTACTGACCTTCCCATGGCCTCTTTTCAGTTGTTGGGGCACTCCTCCTTGTCCTAAGCTTTATTGAACAGTTGGATTTGGACTATATTCTCAACTTTTTAAGTGGGTCCATGAGGAGACGTTGTGCAGCTCTGTTATTGGGCTGCCGTCTTGACCCGAAGTCTCCCCCTATCTTATATACTTCATATTTAAACTGTAGCAATCATCAGTTCTTCAGTATAGTGTAGTATCTGAAAAGTTTTTGCAGTTTTGAATGTTACCTGTAGATCTACAATCAATCTTACAGTAATTTTTTATGTAGAGCCTGAAAGCTGAGTCTGGGTTTACTTGTGGATGTATAGTTGTTCTACCAGTATTTGTTGAAAAGAGTAACTTTTCTCTGTTGTATTTATTACCTTTGCTCTTTTGTCAAAGATCACTTATCTGTATTTGGTTCTAAATCTAGGCCTTATTCTTTTCTACAAATGTGTTTATTGTATGCCAATATTACACTGACATATTAGTGTAATTTAGCATATCTTAAGGTCAGATAGTGTCTATCTTCTGTCTTGGTACTTTGCTTTTGTTATTGTGTTTATTATTTGGGTCTTTTGACCCTTCATATGAATTTTTAAAACCACTGTGTTGACATCCACAATGCAGTTTGCTGAGATTTATAACAGTTTGGAAAGAACGGACATCTTGATAACAGCGCGTCTTCCCCATCATGAACATCAACTGTCTCCAGTTATTTGTTTCTTTTATTTAATCAGTTTTATAGCTTTCTGCACGTGAATCTCATACATACATATTTTATTATAGTTATGCCTGAGTTTTTCATTTTTATCTTATTAATATAAATGCTACTGTGTTTAATTTCATAGGAATGTTGCTGGATTTAGTAATCTTGTATCCTGTAACCAACCTATAATTGCTTATTCCAGTGTTTTTTAATCTTCTGTGTATAAAGTTAGTTTATTCCTTTTCAATCAATATGTACATTTTATTGCTTTTCTAATTCCATTAGCTACAGCTTTGAGTAATGGTGAGTTACAGCAGATATCCTTGTCTTGGTCTTAGTAGAAAAGCTTGTACCTTCTTGTCATTATATATGATCACAATTATGTGTGAGATTTTTGTAGATGTTCCTTATTAAGTTGAAGAAGTTCCTTTCTATGCCTAGTTGGATGTGTTCTTTTCTAGACCCAGTTGGCTGTGTTCTTTTTTTTCCTGCTGAATAATATTTTATTGCATGTATATATCACAGTTCACTTATTTATCTTTTGATGGATACACTTGGGTTTGGGCTATTATGAATAAAGCTACTTTAGGTTTTATGTTCCAGTTTTGGATTATGTACAGATGAGTAGTTTCTTAGTTACTTTTTCATTGTTCGACCAAAATACCTGACATCCAGAATGTAAGGGAGGAAAAGAAATTTTTAGCTCATTTTCAGAAGATCTCACATAGTCCATTCACAGGCCTCATGTATTTGTAACAGTGTGCTTGCTATTAGAAGGTGGGTAACTGGCTGTAAGAGTCGGATACTTGGAGATTGACCTAAAAATATTTAAAGCAACTTGTTCTAAAAATAATTGGAAGTATTAAATAATAATAACAAAAAATTATCTGTACATCTTTTGTACAAATGCAACCATCATAATACCAGGATGAGAAACAAGGCAAACAGTCAGCAATGAGTTCTGGGACACACTTAAAGTTTGTGAACTGGTGGGAGATTACAGCAGATTATAATCTATATGTAACATCAATCGTGTGTTTTTCTTTGTGCTGAAATCATAGCAAAGTCAAGTTTTGCTTTTTAGAGTATTGCAGGAATTTTTTGTCTGAATATTTTCTATTATTAATGCCAAATTGTGATACTTGGGGATTGTACTTTGTTGCCTGTTGATTATCATCATTAATGATTGTTTTAGATAGAAGGGAGAAATATTTTCTTTTACCTGAAAGCACAATTTTCTACTTGAAATGAATTCTAATCAGGTTTTTATCTTCACTTTCCATCAAAACAGTTTTTAAAATGAATGATCACTTACCATTTTTCTTTTTTAAAATCTACCAGCGACATTTGCAATAATTTATTATTTCCTCTTTTCTAGGTTGATTCTTGAGGATACCTTGACATTCTCTTTTATCTTGGTCACTCCTTTTTCTTCTTTATAGAATTTTGCTGTTTTCATACATTTAAAAAGTGATTTAATGTACTACATATGCTTGGTCTTAGTAGTTCTGTGATCTTTGCTATTAATTTCCTATAGATGATTCCATCCAGTCTTACTACTTCATGAACCTTTCATATGTTGATTACTGTAAATTTATCAAGTTTATCATTGTTCAGAAAGTCATGCATCTATATCCCCAGAAGATTGTTTAGCATATGCACTATTTTGTACAGTAGTCATCACTCTCTGAAGCTACGTTTCTGAACAGTTCTCCTCTCATCAGTCCTTGGCAATACTCTTATTTTCTAATCTCCCTTTGATAAACAGACCTTTATTTTGATTTTTTTTCCTTTATTTTTGAGATAGGCTCTCACTCTGTAGCCCAGTCCAGTCCTGAACTCACTGTGTAGCCCAGGCTAGCCTTGAACTCATAGCAATCCTCCTTCCTTCTGCCTCAGTCTCCTGAGTACTGAGATAACAGGCGTGTAATAACCTGTCCCACTTTATGCTTTATGTGGTACTGGAAAATAGAATTCAGGGCCTTGAACTAGCTAGGCAAGCACCCTGACCCCTGTGGCATTTCTCCAGTCCCAAGAACTCCATTGTTATTTGCTCATACCAAAAGCTTTGGAGTGATTTTGACTTCTTTGTTGTTTTAACCTTTTGTTATTTAGTCTGTTAGCTAATCTTGTTTTTTTTGTGTATGTTCTCAGAATTGATATATAAATATATGCTATACATATATTTTCATATTTATATATTTTCAATATCCATAATCTGACTTGTATTTTAGAGTATCATTTTGATGACCCTGGCTCAAACCTCACTTTCCGTCTTCTGTATTATCATCATAGATTTCTAACTTGTGTCTATGGTTAAGTCTTTACTTTCCTGCTATCTTCCCAATAGAGCAGAGTAACAATTTTAAAATGTAAGTTAGAATATATCATGTATCTGCCGAAATTTCGCCAGTGTTTTCCCTTTTTTTAGGATGAAGACAGACAGTCTTTGAGTTGTGTGTGGTTTGGTCCCTGGTACCTCTGTGATCTCATCCTTTGCCCCCTTTGCCATTTTCCCTGTCATTAACTTCACTCCAAGGATACTGAAATTTTTTTCCTTCTGTCTCCCTTGTAAGTCTGCTTTAGTGACATTTTAAAAAGTCATCTTTTATCACCTATACGTCAAAAAGCTACCCTGTGTTCTTCCTCAAATAATCCCTCACTTTTTATTTTACTCCAGATTTCATAACTGTGATATTTGGAGGTTGGGTTGGGGGTGTCATACAGAGGTACATTCCCAGCCCTTTTAAAATTCTTTTTTGTTTTTGAGAAAGGGGTCTTGCTAGTTAGCTTAGTTACAGAGGCTGGTCTAGAATTTGGAGTCCTCCTGCTTCAATCTTGCAGAGTGCTGAGATTATACATGTGCGCCACTGTGTATGGCAGATAAAGTTTTACTTTCTTATTCTCTTTCTTAATTAAAATTTAAATTTCATATGTTCCATCTGCTTCTTACTATGCACAGCACCTACGATAGTGCCTGTTGTGCCTTCTGTATAATGATGAGTGAAAAAGGAATAGCACATACTAATAGCTAAGGACTTTTCTCCTTAGACGATGATATAGAAGTTCTGATAATCTTAGAGGTGTTTTTTTTTTTTAGTTATGTCATGAGAAAAAGAGATTCTTCCATACTTTAATATGGAGTTTGCAATTTATAGTTCTCACAAAAATTATTTAATTCACTTGACTCTTCATCTCTGCTTGTTTCTGTTTTGAATACTCTGTGAATTTCTCAAAAAATTTTTCATGATTTTGATGTTGACATGACAATTATTCAGCTTAATTGTTGAGTGTGGTGATGATAAATTGGATTTATCCCATGTAAATCGAGGTACACTGTAGTTGAGAATATTTAGATGCTCTTATATTGCTGATGTCTTGACAATGTATACTTACGTTAATGGTTTATTCAAAAAACTATTCTCAATTCTGCAGTTTGAAAGGATCCATCCCTTTAAAAGCTTTAGAAGTCTTTATAGTTAGATGTAAGCTAAAATTAAAATTTTCATCTGTAGAACATCTACATACACTTATTTTATAAATTCTAACATTTGAAAGAAAATGGGAGCTGAATTTTTTTTAAATTTTTAATCCCACTTTATTAATATATATATTTATGTATGTGATACTCAGTGGTTATTTTGTGCGTGTGTATATTGCATAAACATTACAGTTTCTTCCCTTCCCCTTTTTGGCTCTCCACACCCTCCCCAGCACCCATAATTTCCAACATCATACCCATTTGGTTGTATAGAATGCCTGTATTTTAGGTTTCTCATAGTAGAGAAACCATACGATATTTAATCTTCTATGTTTGACTCCACTGGGCATGGTGATCTCGATTTGCACCCATTTACATACAAAAACCTCAGATCTTCCAGTTTTTATGGGAAAGCTGATGTGTTTTAAGATGTCTGCTATTCCTGTAGGTTGAGAAGTGAGACATGATCAAGTATTAAAGTATTATAGTGTCAGAGATAAGATTTGTGATGACCTGTATTTATTCCTGGTTTCTTGATGATGGGAATAGGGGAGGGAGGACAGGGAACTGCTACCATTTCATTCGCACTTTGATTTCAGACATAGTGTAATGCCCAATGCCCATGTCATCTTTTCTTTACAAAGTAATCTATACTAGTAATGTAGTATGTAAGGTGTAGTATGTATGTAAGTTCTTTTGTATCACAAGTTTCTTCTAAAATATGTACATTTCCATTTTTGTGTCTTCTGGGCATCCTATAAATACAGACTGAATGATATTTCAAATACCCATAAAAGAAATTGTGCTTTTCTGGTTATAGTATTTTCATAGAACTAGAGGTAGAAGAAGAAGCACAGTTGTTCTCCAAAAAAAACTTGTAAATCAAGTAAATAGGGCAGAAACTGAACATTCCTTAGCATGGTTTACCTTGTATCCTGGTGTGAGCAGGAACCATGAACCCCTTAGCAGTAGGACAAGGTTGGAGCTTTCAGTGGATAGAGAAGATCCTTTTTTTTTTTTTTTTTTTTCTGTTCCTTAACCCTTTTACCTTACAAGTAATAAGGAATTTAGGTAATTTAAAGTCTTTCATTGTTGACTTTTATGTGGTTAGAACCACTTGAACATGTTTAAATACATTTTAGCTGATTATATGGTGAAGCCTTACGCATTTTTGAATTGACTAAAAATATTAGACATAAAAGTAGGTTTTAAGGGTAATATTCTCTGCACAGTTTGTTTAGTTTACTACTTTTGCATATTTCTTTTGTCAGGTCACATATGTGAGTGGTAAACTCTCGGAGCACTTTTCATGTACTTGTTTTAATATACTTGTTAACAAACATCTTAATTGACTATAGTATCCATACATATTATTAGTAATTCCCTCAAAAGAATGAACTTTGCTCCATTGCTTTTAGGAAGCAAATAAATATTATATGGGAAAGGTTTGAGGTCACTTAAACTTTACTTTTGAGTTTTTTAGCTTAAAATGAAATTTCTCATTTATATAAACATTTTAAAATCAATGTTTTCTGGAAATTTGTCGTATATTTGCTAGGGTAATTTATCTGTCACAAGAGATCTTTGAAAAAGAGATTTTTAAAATATAGGAATCCAACTTAGGTCTAGTTGAGATAACAGTCTAAAAGAGGCGATAAGATCTCTTTTTGACCAATTGGTCAGGCATTTAGCCACAAAAAAGTTAAATACTTGGGTACCAGTTTCTTTTGTCCTGAACAGGATTTTGTCTGAGTAGAAAGGAAAATATCCAAGAATAATCTGTAGAAGAATCTTATAGGGAGATTTATAGTGAATTAATGTAAGAGACTCTATTAGTAGATGAAAGTTTTAAAAATAGGATAAAATTGTACTAGGTAGGCACGGTTGAAGTAACTAGTGATACTGGGCCATGCCATCTCCCTGAGATTTAAAATAAATTAGGTGTAATAGTTAGCACTGTGAATCTAATAATCAGAGTTTCCAAATAGTCTCCAACTTTCTGGCCAGTCAGTCACCTGCAACAGATCTGACCTCTTTTAAACTAAAAGTTTTGCTACTGCTCTTCAATATGTTAATCAGATCTTAGTGTATACAAAGAAATTACTGCATTCCCATTTGTATGCAGTGCAGTTATGCTATATTCAGTGTACCTACTAGCTTGACTTTTGTACTTCAAAGTTAAGTACAGACAATGATAAAGATCCAAGGGTTTCCATACTTACCTAAGTGAAGGAGGGATTGTGACAGTGTTGTAAAAATCCAACATTAGTTATACTTTTGTAATTTTAAAATTTTCTGTAGCTCCACATTGGTGTTAAATTTCTGGAACCAGGTTATAAAATGATATAACTCATACTGCTAATATACTAGAGTGACCCAAGAAAATAAATAGAATACAGGATTCCTCCAGAAAAAATTACTTTGGTACTGTACCTGGTTTCACATGAATAAATTTCTGTATAAAAATTAATGTAAAATGAGTAACTTTAAAACAAATCTCTTACCTCTCATTTTCTGTGGGTAAGAATCTGGGCATGGCTGATCCAGACCTTCCTCTTTAGTCAAGATGTCAGCCAGGGTTGGGAGCTCACATGTAGGCTTGATGGGGGAAGGTTCTTTTTTAAGGCTTATTAATATCTAGTGCCTTTTCCACTGCATGATGAGTGAGAATTTGATTTGGTGGTCACTTTTTGGATCTTGCATCCTGCTCAGAGAATATCTAGTTCTCTTCAGTCCTTTGCATTGTTCAGTCATAAGAGAATGTATATTTTTGTTCATGTATGCATATGTACTTAGTAAGGGAGCACGAGAAAGGGAGGGAGCTAGAACATTTATTTGCACAACTTGCATGTTAATGGTGTGTTTTTCCTCATAGGTGCCTTAGCTGGACCAATTATTGTAGAGCCACATGTCACAGCGATATGGGGGAAGAATGTTTCATTGAAGTGTTTGATTGAAGTAAATGAAACCATAACGCAAATTTCATGGGAGAAGATACATGGCAAAAATACACAGACTGTTGCAGTTCATCATCCTCAATATGGATTTTCTGTTCAAGGAGAATATCAAGGAAGAGTTTTGTTTAAAAATTATTCACTTAATGATGCAACAATTACTCTACATAACATAGGATTCTCTGATTCTGGAAAGTACATTTGCAAAGCTGTTACATTCCCACTTGGAAATGCCCAGTCCTCTACAGTTGTAACTGTGATAGGTAAGTGTTCTCAGATTATGTTTTCTGGTGATAGTGGTAAAGATTATAATAAACTTATTTTCAGTAGCCTAAAATATCTGGAATTTTCTTTAAAGAATTAAAATATAATTTATCAAATTCTTTTCTAAAGTTCTGTGACTCTAGGCTATTACTTTCAGATAGCCACATGTAGAGGAAAGTAAATAACCTTGGAAATACTGAGTATATCTGGAATAATAGAACAAGGATCAAAGAATGGTAGCAACCTGTCCCTCTCATAGAAGTACTACCTCAGATCTTCCAAAAATGTCACACAGGCTCAGTTACTAGGATTTGCTTAGCTGATAACTTCTTCTAAAACCAGTAAGAATTTCTACTAGGGCTGGGTATTGTGGATTGAATCTGTAATCCCAGTACTCTGGGAAACTGAGGCAGGAGGAACACAAGTTCAAGCTCAGTGGAGAAACTTAGTGCCTTCTTGAAACTCTGTCTCAAAAAAAAAAAAAGAAAAGAAATAAAAAGGGAATATGAAGCTCAATGCAGATGCCCTGGATTCATCCCCAGTTCTGCAAGAAAAATTCTCATGATTGTAGATGGAAAATAAGGGAACCAAGGCAGAAACAATTTAATAAGGGTAAAGTTTACTTAACTCCTCCCACTGAGTGAATTTTAGGCCAAAATTCTTTGTTGTGGCGTGTTTTCCTTTGAATTGTTAATTGTTAGAAGCTTCTGTGGCTTTTCGCCCACTAAATGCCAGTAGCATATCCTCACTTGTGACAACTCAGAATGTCACTCAAATGTTGTCAAGTGTCTTCTTAGAATGTTGGTAGGGTAATGAAATTCATTCCCTTTAAAGAACTCTGCAACAGTGCAATGCTGAAAAAGTGATTTGTAATTGATCAAAAGTTTTACATTAAGTACAAAATACATCAAATACTAGAATGGGAAATTTGAGCTTTCTACTACTGGAAATGCAAATTTAGTATATAGTAGTTGTGCCTCTTCCTTTCCTTTTCTGTCTTCAAAACCCTGATTTTTAAAATTTGAACCAGCAGCATTGACATCACTTTGGACTTGTTATAATACAGAATTCCCAGCCCCACCTAGAATTAGGTAATAGGAATCTGCATCTTAGCAAGATTCTCTAGTGATCCACAGTAGAATTTGATAAGCATTGCTGTGGTCATATTCTCTCCTTCTTGGAGGAATTCCTGATTTATAGTAGACTCGACTTTAAGAGTATTCTAAGTTGTGATGTAGGAAGATCGCTCAGGTGTTTCTTATGGATTATAAAGAGCAAATTCTTAAATCATAGTGCCTGAGCCATTAGGCTGTGTAGGCTTGAAATTCATTTTTTTCCTGCTTGAATGAAGAAGGGCACTATGAAAAAGGAATAATTAGCAGGGTTTTTGTAACTGGTATATTGAAGAAAAGGAGGAAGAACAAGGGGAGGAGAGAGACAAGACAGAAATGGAAAGGTCCACTTTTAGGTAGCATCCTAAAGGGTCAGAGAAAGCAATAGCGAGCTGCTAAGTTGGGAATGGTCAGTTGTACAGAGAGGTTGTAATGAAAATGTTGAAATACATGATCAAATGAAATTTAGAAAATTTAGAAAATCAATAGGAATGATAACTAGGAAAAAGATTCTTTTAAGAAATATAAACAACATAATTTAAAATAAGCTTTAAAACAAATGTTTACATTCCTCTAGAGAAAAGAAAGGTTCTGTTGATAATGGTATAAGTTACTCATACTAGTTTTTCCACTGAGGATGAGATATAAGAAATACTTTTGAATACTTTAAAGAAATATTAAAGTAGTAAGGAATGTAACTAGATCAAAATTTAGTAGGTGAAAAGATAATAATTAACCTGGTGGTGAAAGCTGCATTCAACCAGAGTAAATTTGACAAGTCAGAAGAAATATCTGAGATGCTGAGCTCAAGATTTGGAGAGCCTGAGAAGAGACGTATGTTGGCGTGTTAAACTACTAATATACAATATTCACTCACTCATCTCCTAGGCCCTTTTTACTTCAAATACATTCTTAGAGTAATTGTAAACTAGAGTAGACCAGCTTTCTTTGCATACACTTAGATCTGGTTTACATCACTTTAGTACACTTGGTTTAAGAAAATCCTGGCCTTGTTACTATTTTCAGGAGCTTGTAATAAGAAAACATAGATCTTTTCTGTAGGATAGTTATATTTATTTTGTCTTCAGAATATTAATGTGTTATTCAGACACAGCCATACAGCCACCTTGAATAACCAAATATATTAGTAAGGATGACCCCACAAGTAGCAGCCTGCACAAGTAAAAAAGGACCTGTAAAGATACCAGATTCTAGAATATCAGTCAGACTTTGTTTCAATCAGGTATGTATTAGCATTTGTAGAAAAATGCATCAATCTACAAATTTTCTGTGGAGAAAAAGAAACAAAGATCACCTGGTGGTTGGCCTTAAAGTAGAGTAGCTTGATTTTTTTTTTAAAAAGACTTTACTTAAAGTCTTTAAATGTCAGAAGTAAATACAAACTGATAAATTTTAATGCATTTGAATTAAAAACTTCTGCTTATCAAAACTTCAGACAAATAAAAAGATGAACCCTATACCAATAGAAGATACTTGCGTTATATCAAAAATAATCAAAAATATTATCTTCTGAAAATTGTGTAAAACTTCTACACATCTATTTGATATAAGCAAAAAGCAGTTGGCATTAATAGGCATTTTTTGCAGCTGGACAAATTCCAAGTGCTCCCAAATAACATGAAAAAAAATCTTTGACCTGATTCATAATGTGAAAATTAAAAATAAAATCTTAATTGTGCACCATTATGTTAACTATGAAATTGGCAAACATTAAGAGAAGTCTGGCAGTATTGACGGTGGTGACTGTGTACCAAGAAGTGTTCTAAAATTTGGAGTAAATTGGTACTGAGAACGGTTTTGAGCATGACATGATAAACCAGAAAATTAATATAGTAGTAGCGGTTCTGTTACATGGGACTAACTAGACAAACTTAAACACAGCTATACCAAGATGCATGAGTGAGAATGTTCATTGTAAGACTAAACAGGAGGCAATACTAGTGTTAACCAGTAAATAAACTATAAAGCAGTTAAAACTAATTATCTTTACAGTTGCATGTAGATCTAAATGGTGACAAAATCCCCAAATGGTAAACTGTACATACTCCAATATGAATGAATCTTCAGATCTCAAAGTTGAGTCACATAGCTGGAAAAAAAAAAAAAGGATATTTGGTCTGATTTCATTCTTACAAAATTCAGAAACAGGTGAAATGAAACTACCTTGTTTAGATGTACATTTATTAGCTAATGGACTTGTATGAAAAGTAAATTGAATTTATTTCCAAAATTAGTGTAAAGATTTCTCAGTGTACCAGGCAGGGTAAGATCAAGAGAGACATATGAAAAACTTAGAGTTGCTAATGTTCTTTGTTGATTTGTGTGATGGTCATGTAAGAGTTTGCTGTAAAATTATGTATTATATATGTGCTGTATACTTTTCCTTTGTTTTACAATAATAGATTTTATAAGAAAAGTGAGTAAGTAGAATGTTAATATCCCTCAAATTAAAATATTAAAAATAGTAGACAAAAATCAAGAGTGGGTGGCACTAAAAGAACCAGTTAGAAATCTTGGAAGTGAAAATAGTCATTGAAGTAAAAATTTAATGCACAGAATAAACTGTAGATGTGACTCAAGAAATTGTTTGGCATACTGAGCAAATTCAGCAGCCCTAATCAGTTCTTTTAGATCTGTTGAGAAATTAAAGGTTCAAAAGCAAATGCATCTAGTATATCTCAAAGAAAGGAAATTATTGAATCACCCACTGGATCTAGAGAAACAGATGAACATATTCCACTTGTTTCATCACCTGTAGTTTAAAAGCTTTTTTTGCTTCAAATTTTAACCTCAGTAATGGTAACTTACTTTAATCTTAGTAATAGTAACTTACTTTAAAAGGTTTCTACTTTATTTTTTTACATAGGGTGAAACATTATATATTAAAAATTTTAAGTTCATGAATAATATAAAAGAAATTATGAACAAGTTTACAGAAAATTATTGCATACTTACTGGGAAGAGAACATCTGTTCCCCATAAATAATGTGTCTCTGTACTGGGGAGAGTCATCTTTTCAATGGCAATGTGAAATCTTGGGGTTGTGTTTTTCCTAGGTAATGGAGTTCTTGTTCCAAGAATGTGGTAGATAGTGGCACTATCTGAGAAGCACGTATGTAGATCTTGTACACAGTTGTTCCTAAGCTTATGAAATATATGCAGATATGGCCTGAATATTATAAATATTTTTAATTGAAATGTAATTTTTTGTTAACAGTTGAACCCACAGTGAGCCTGATAAAAGGGCCAGATTCTTTAATTGATGGAGGAAATGAAACAGTAGCAGCCATCTGCATCGCAGCTACTGGGAAACCAGTTGCACGTATTGACTGGGAAGGTGATCTCGGAGAAATGGAATCCACTACAACTTCTTTTCCAAATGAAACAGCAACAATTGTCAGCCAGTACAAGCTGTTTCCTACCAGATTTGCTAGAGGAAGGAGAATTACTTGTGTTGTAAAACATCCAGCCTTGGAAAAAGACATTCGATACTCTTTTATATTAGATATACAATGTAAGCAAATACTTTTTTTTTTGCCTCTCACCTTTCATCATGTATTGTATTCTAGTTATTTTCCTTTGACATATTTCTTCATCAAACCTCTCTTCGAAAAAAGATGATTTGTCTTTTTATGTGTTGTGTTTATTTTATAGATGCCCCTGAAGTTTCAGTAACAGGGTATGATGGAAATTGGTTTGTTGGAAGAAAAGGTGTTAATCTCAAGTGTAATGCTGATGCAAATCCACCACCCTTCAAATCTGTATGGAGCAGGTAATATAATGTTATACTTTCAGAAAGAAATTAGTATTTTAAGATGAGAATATTCTTAAATGCATATTTCAAATTGTTCTTGTGTAATATGTGATTATAGTAATAGCTAAAAAATTTAAAGGAAAGGTTTTTATGGGTTTGCCCCTTCAGTCTCCTCACATTTAGCCCTACTTCTTCTGCTCTTGAGAGACTCATTTGCAATTTTGGCATGGTAGATACTGTCACAGATTTTAAACTGCTTTTTGATTGGACAGTTTCTAAGTCTTCATTTCTTCTTAGGTGAATGAATTATTTTCATATATATCCCTTTACCCACAGACACAATCCATGTACGATCTCACCCTCTGTTGTTCGAAATTGGTATTTTTAGTCAAACTGTGTATTTTCTTCCATGTGACAGACAGATTTATGATTTAATAACAATATAGGATACTCTCTTAGTTAACTTTTTCGTAGCTGTGACTGACTCAATACCTGACATCCACAAATTGAGGAGAGGAAAGGTTTATTTTTATTCGTGTTCAGAAGGTCATAGTCCATTCAGGGGTTGCTGACAACAGTGGAAGTACATGGCAGAGGCAGAGGTGGGAGGCAGTTTCTTGACATTACAGAAGGAAGCCATCAGGGCAAGTTGAGTCTGGTCCTCAAGGAAGGGAGGAAGTGGCTTATATATCCTTCCAAGTCTTATCCCAGTGATCAGCCCCTTCTGGATCCAGGTGTAGAAGGTGTGATAAGCCCCCACTATAAACGCCTGTAACCCATTTTACATATCTGTAATCGACTGCTGAAGAATAGGCTCCAATCTCCCAACAGCACATGGTTCCATAAACAGTCTATAACATTCAAATACTTAAGACTTTTGTGGGGGTATTCAAGATCCAAACCACAGTATATACCGTATTTCTCTATTCTTTGGTCTATGGTTATTTATTTTTCCCATGGTTAATAGTTGCTTTCTTTTTCTTGTATAATTTACAGTCTGCATCTCCTTAATTTTTCTTAGCTCTAAATTTTCAAATGACTATACTAAGATTTTCATTCATATTTCTCAGTATCTGGAACTTTGCCTGCATCTCGAAATTTTTGTCAACTTCAGGTAGAATCTCTCTTGATTTTTTTTTTTTGTGCACTCTTACTGAAACTACTATTTATTTGTAATATCCTTTCGTATTTTCCAAGCAGTCTCATTTTTCTTCCTAGAATATTTTTTGATAAAAAGTACATTGACTCAATAATTTTTTTATTTTTTGAGACCGGGTCTTGTTCTGTGGCCCAGGCTGATTCTGAACTCACTATGGAGCCCAGGCTGGCCTTGGACTCATGGCAATCTTCCTGTCTCAGTCTCCCAAGTGCTGGGTTGTACCACCATGCCCAGTTTATGTGGTGCTGGGGAATCAAACTTGGGTATTTAGTGCTTGCATGTAGTGCTTGCTAGGCAAGCACTTTAACCACTGAGCTATTCCTCCAGCCTTGGGTTGAAGTTTTACAAAATGTTTTTTATATTTATAGTTTCTCAGAGCACTTCTGCATCCTTTGTTCATTTTCATGTCATCTTATTATTTTTTGTAGATGCTGTTTCCCAGAGTTACCAGTTAATATTTCCTTGGAGATTTTTCTGGTTTTTTTCTACATATTGTTCATTTTCACCTTAATTATTTTGGTATTTTGCTCTGTCTTCCACTTTTTAGGTACTTCTTAACTTTTTGGTTGTCTAGTCACTTCAGTTAGGCATTAAAATAAACAGCTTAGTGAAAACTTTCTCTATAGTGAAGATTACACATTCTTAGGTTCCACTTAAAGTGGTTACATAGATTTTTCTCAGAAAAAGCCAGATTTCATCAAAGAATAGTAGAAGCCTTCTTCTGGCTAATTGAATTTATTTGTGCCTGCTAAATAACTACATGGTGTCTGTTCAGAATTGCAAATCATCTACTGATTTGGAATGTCCACTGACTTCCAGCCTTCTGCTGCACAGTGAGTCCAACTCCAAAGTTTCTTGTGTTCTTTGGCCCCTGCTGGCTATATTTCATCCATATGCCTTCTGCAAGCAACTCTTCAGTCTGTAGGAGAGATTTTTAACTGTGCCACTATTGACATTTTGTGTTGGATTATTCTTTTTGGTGGTGAGCGGTCCTGTGAATTGGAGGATATTTAGCTGCACTGATATCTCTACCTTCTAGAACCAGGCACTTCCCCATTTTCAGCAACTCAGAATACCTCCAGCCATGACAGATGTTGCCCCAGGACAAAACGACTCTTTGTTGAAAGACACTGGACTGATACTGTTTTCTCCATCTGTTTGCTTCTCTCTCATTCAAATGAGACAAGGTCTTACTCTGTAGTACAGGCTAGTCCAAACTCATTTTGTAACCTAGGCTGTCTTCATACTCGCTGCGCTTCCCCCTGCCTCAGCCTCCCGAGTACTGAGAGTACAGGTGGGTCACTATAGCTAGCTGTTATTTTGTGCTGGGCAATTGAACTCAGGGCCTTGTCCTTGCTAGGCAAGCACTCTAATTGCTGAGCTAAGTCCCCAACCATTTTCTCTCTACTACAAGTTTGTTGAAACATCTTTTCAATTAAATTGTGCCTCTTGTTTTTATTCTCAAGGATTTTGAATAACTTTTGAATTGTTTAACTCTTGTATGTGTTGAGATTTTTGTGGAAGGAAGAAAACTGTGTTTGTCCTATTATCTTAAAGATAGTTTGAAAGTGGGAAAGGCCACTTTGTTTATTCATTTATCTTTATTTTTCAAAGTTTGAAAGTATTTATTAGATGTTAATGTCTGTTTGCAGAGTATTTCTAAAAACTGTATAATTCTGGATCTAATCTCAGTGCTTCTGGGTTTGTTTCTCCTTTGGTGTGGTTTGGTTTGGGATTTTTGGTAAGTTATTTAACCCCTCTAACCCTTAGCTTCTTTGTTGAAACATTGCTTGAGTTTATGGAAGGCTGCAGATGAGGAATATAAATGATTTTTGCTTTTCCAATGACTTTGAGAATGGTAAATGATTCATGTAACATAGTTACAAAGGCACAGAAGACAGCATATATCATCTGTGTTTAGTGCAATAT
This sequence comes from Ctenodactylus gundi, assembly GCA_004027205.1. Lineage (NCBI taxonomy): Eukaryota > Metazoa > Chordata > Mammalia > Rodentia > Ctenodactylidae > Ctenodactylus > Ctenodactylus gundi. The sequence goes on along the minus strand of PVKB01001130.1, from coordinate 42,933 downwards.
ATAAATTTCTTTTTGGCTTTTTTGAAAAAAACTACAGAAGATGCTAAGCCAGTTTTAAGTTTCTCAGAAAATAGAATTCTGGATAAGATTTAGATGCAATTGTTAAGTCATGCAGTTCATACTCATTTTTATCTTCCTAGAAAAACCTCACCTTTTCAAAGTTAATGGTTGCAACATTTTTCTATCCAAAACTCTCTTAAAGTTAAGGTGCCCCCCCCCATTTTTATTAGCAAATGCAAATATAATATACAGTGATTTCATTGAGCCTTGAGTATTTTGGTGTTTTTTTAACTACATAAATACATTTTCTTTACCTTTCAGTGCCTTAACCTGAAACTTCCAAAACTTCATATGCTGTGCTGACCCGTTTTAGTTTTCAGATTTTTGGATTAGAAATGCTTATGTAACCAGTGAAGTCTTACAGTTAGTCTTAAATATGAAAAACTCAAATTTACAAAATACTCATGTTTCTATATCTTTTAGATATGGGGTACTGAGTCCATACTTAAAATTCCAAAATATTTTATTGATTGGATTTTTATTTACTACCCTTAATATTATAAGACAAAATCACTCCATCTGTTCAATAATATTATTTCCTTCTTCATACCTTATTATTCTTTGTTCCTTTCATGCAATGAGATCTCTCATTATGTGCTTACTTCAATAAAGGCAGGGCCCAAAGTAATGGATAGTTTATAAGTTATTTCAAACTAAACATTTAATGATTTATTTTTATATGTTTAGGTTGAAGAAGTGATTTTTAGCTTAGTTCCATTGTAGTGAATGGCATAGTGTTCTAGTGGGACTTATGTGGTTTATTGTAATGGATATGGGAATAGGGTATCTTTTACGAAAATTAGTGTAGACGCTATTTACTGTGATTCTTGATACCAAACTGTATCTTGATTTGCATTGTCACAGACACCTAGTTCACAACTAAAATTACCAGTAGGTCTTTCTTAGCCTGAAGACAGTCTGTAAAGAGAGAAAATATAGATTTGTGTTACTATAAGGTATCAAAACTAATATATTTGAATGAGATGATTTTTAATGAGAAAATTGTAGATATATCATGTGTACATTAATGAATCACTAAGAGTTTAATTCTTTTTATACTGTGGATATGTCATCAAATAGTATGTATATCTTATTTCCAGTTCTTAATATAATTTTTTAAAATCATTTTTGTCTTCTCTTCCATTCTTTTATATTTTCATAGCTACATTAATGCAGATTATTTGACAAGTTTATTTGCAGTGTTTTGTCTAACAACTCATCTTTATTAAAGTGAAAATTTGTTGTATACAGATTTATATTTTATAGCTAATTATATCTAAAAATAGTGGTTATTTTATTAATATCATCAAGTACTATCAGTAAGTACAGTCTGAGATACTTAAAATAATTTCATGCTTTTTACAATTTAGGTTGGATGGACAGTGGCCTGATGGCTTATTGGCTTCCGACAATACTCTTCATTTTGTTCATCCACTGACCTTCAATTATTCTGGTGTTTATGTCTGTAAAGTCACAAATTCCCTTGGTCAAAGAAGTGATCAAAAGGTCATATATATTTCTGGTAAGTTACTATCTACTTGCAAAACAAGTTACTTGAAATACATCGGTAATAATAATTACAATGATAATATGATCCTAGACAGACATTTACGCTTGTCTTTATACATCTGTATCAGTACAAAATTTGTCAAATAATTCAAAAGGAGTATGATAAAATAACCCTGTTGGAAATATGTATGTAAGGTAATATTCCTTTTTTTAAAAGAATGTTAAAATGTTTGTACAACAAGTTTATATACATGTTAATACCTTTTCATGTAATTTTTGGTTAAACAGCATTTGTATCTTTTACTGACTATTTTCGTAAGTTCTCTTGTCTTTAAACAAAGAACAGTGACTTTTTTTTCCCTTTATGTCTACTCTATACACTTTGTCTAATAAGTAAAAGGGGATTTTAACATTAATAATCTCCCCTGTTAAATACATCTTTGCCACTCAGTATAGTATGTTGGATTGTTGAAAGAGATGAAGTAGGAATGATACATGAAAATATATGAAATGAAACTTAATGTTGCTTATCAAATCTGAAGCCACTAATCTTAGATTTTTAACATTGTTTATTACACTGTGAATGTTTTGTTAACTGGCTGAATACATGTAGTCTCCTTCAAAATGTATAGAGCTAAAATATGGGTTTTGGTGTATGTGGCAATAAGTTATCAGTGGGATGCTCATTTATAAAAATATGCAAAACATTTTGGATATTTCTTCACTAAAGAATGTAGCAAGAATATAACAAACTGTGTCTGACAAATGGAAAACTAAATGAAAAAGGAAGAGAATCTTGAGAGATACAGGTTTGTATGATAATTATGTAATGAGAAGCTGAGATATCTAAGACTAAATAAATTAGATAATTTAGCACAATTTCATACTTGCACTTGCTTGCATGTTTTATTTCATTGCTCGTGTGCAGAATCTGAAGGGAGCATCTCAGCTTTCTCCTAGTGCTCACCATCACTTACGTGCCATATGCTCCTTTACTTACTTCTGTGCCCTCATGTCAGGAACTTTTTTTTTTTTCACTACTGTATACTTACCAATAAGCTTAAGGCCTGGCACTTGGTAGAATCGCAGGGTTTTTTTTTTTTTTTTTTTTTTTGACACTGGTAAGAAGCGTAGAGCCGTATACATCCCCAGTCCTTTTAGCTAGTAGCCTTGCTTTGATGGAAATCTGAAGATTAAAGATTAGTGGATAAGTCTTCCTTTGGAGGATAAGTTGGAGAAAATGTATACAGGAAATGTATTACCTAGGCACTGTTTACTTTTCCTATTTTGCTCTAATATTTGATGTAGAATATCATTTGTGAATCTTAGGTTCAGTATGTTATAGTAACAATCTTTTAAGGCTCAATTTGGGTAGCTACATATACTGAATCAATTGGAGCTATCTTAAATTCGTATTTTCACATTCTGTGACATTCATCCTAGTACTACAGATTATTGTTTCCAACTGCGTATTAATAATCATTAATAATCTGTAGAAGTTTGAGTAGGCATTTAAACTTAACATTTTCAAAACTGTTTTCCTCCTGTCCCTTTACGCTAAACCTATTTCTCTTTCATTGTTCCTTACTTATTTTGAGTTTGATCCTTACATTTCTTAAACATACAACCCTATATTTAACTTTCTGTGTTGTACTTTACCCAAACCATCAACAAATCCAACGTCAGCTGCCCCCATCATGTTATATAGAGTCTTAGCAATTCTCTTTTCTACTGCTAGTGCAAACCATCAGCAATTGTTACTTCACAATTAAAATAACCACTATAGCTCTCACTTGTAATCTGTCACAGTCAGTCTGTCATCACCCAAGTAGCCAGAGTGATCCTTTTAAAGGGCCAGTCAGATTATGTCACTCCTCACTTCGGAATTTCCCATGAACTGTGACTTGTAAGGCTTTGTACATGCTGGAGTCCCAGATTATTTCTTTAACCTCATTTCTTACCACGTATTGTTTTCTTACTGGCTTAGACACAATGACCCCCTCATTTTTCTTTGAACATAGGCAACATTTGTGATTTTCTGTTTCCATTGCTTGGAGTTCTCTCCTACGAGGCTCTCATGGCTCTCCCTCCCATTTTATCTAGGTCTTTACTGAAATATCACCTTTATCAATGAGGTTTGTCTATCTTCACTGACTTACTGCAAATTGAAAATCCTGTTTTCTCATGCTTTTACCACTTTCTTTACTCCTCTGCCTTGTTTTTCTTCTCTTGCCATTCAGTGAGCTATGTGTCTTATAAACCTGTTTTTACCGTTATGAAAATTTAAGTCCTAAGAAGGTAGGATTTTTGTCTGCCTTAATAACTGCTCTTCCATCATCTGCAACAATCTTTTAGAATAGGTATGCAGGTTGCTTTCATTACCTGAATGACTCAAATTTATTTGAGAACAATCCAAAAGGAACTAAACATCCAGAATCTGCTTTAATCTAACTTTATATTCTTTGACTTGGGAATTTAAAAAGTTCATATTTTCTAAAACAATGATTATTAAGATTTATACAAGGGAACTCAAACAATGAAGTAGATAAGAAAAGTTACATTTAATTACTCTGAATAAAAACCGCTAACATTAGGTGAAATAGTTTTGTTGTTCTTTTTCCATATTATTAGTATATGTTGGTGATATGTGATTATTACATTTGTCATAGAGAATTGCCACATGTACATATCACATCTTAATCATTTTTACTTTCCCTTCTTTCAAATGGTAAGGGATTAGAACTAACCTTTCTACTCAAGAGTCCAAAAGGCATACACTCTCACAAATTTAGTAAACTTCTTTGAGAACTTCTTGGAATAGGGCAGGCATCTGAGATATAATTTTGCTTCTCCACAATAACTACTTTGTAAAACATTATAGACTTTCATGAGAATAAGGCCATAATTTGTACGAAGTCAACAAACTATTGTTTGCATTATAATATATGCACTTCTAACTGTAGAAAAACTTTTTTATTCAGAATTGTCATTTTGAAGTTCTAGACATTATTTTAAATGCAGCCATAAAAGACATACAAAGCATTTGAAAGAGGGCCCACCTTGAGTCAGTAATGCTCAGTGAAAAGTACCAAACACCAGAGACATATCAGTGGTGTCCCTCTTACAAAATTCACAAAAACATTTGCATAAAAAGCTCCTAGCATGAGCAGGAAGAGGGGTGATGGACTGCTAGGAAGGGGATGGTATCTCGGAGAAGGAAAGAGGGAAGGCATAGGGCAAGGGCAAGGGCAAGAGGGAAGGAAGCAGCACATCTTTGTGTAGGTGGTCATTGCCTACCCAAGCCATGTCTCCAATGTGTTATTGCGTCTGTAATTCATGTATAAAAGTTTTTAAAAATAAAAAAAAAGAAATTGCATCTTATGGCAAGTGGCATTTAAGACCTCTTAGTGAAATAATTTTTAAGTTTTCTCTAATTTTTTTTTACTAATATGCATTCGCAGTACATAATGATTACATTAACATGGGGGAATTTGGTGCATGCATATATCACATATTAATTGTTCTTCTCTTTCCCTTTCACTTTCCACCCTCCTCTCTCTCTTTTTCCCGAGTCCCTTTCCCTCTCCACATAATCTTTCTGCTTATTTCCTGCTATGACTTTTTATTAATACTTTGGGATTTTCATATTACAGAAACCATGTAATATTCTGTTTTTACTTTGCTAAGCATAGTGGTCTCAAGGTACATCCATTTTACTACAAATGACTTAAATTTATCTTTGTTCGTGGCAAAGTAGTGCTTTCTTGTATTGACACATTTTCTTAATTCACTCATCCATTGATGGACATACTGGCTTCTTCCAAAATTTAACTGTTATGAATTGTGATGCTACAAACATGAGTATCAAAGTATCACTAAATATGATATCTTTAACTTTTGGAAAGATATCCAGAGGAGGTATATCTGGCTCAAATGGAAATTCTGTCTTGAGTTTATTGAGGATTCTCCATTTTGATTTCCACAGTGGTGGTTTGTACCAATTTACAGATCTACCAACAATGTAGAAAGCTACCTTTCTTTCATATGACCTCATTATTGTTCTTTTCTTGAGTTCTTAAAAATAACCATTCTTACTGAAGTGAAACCTCAATGTCATTTTGATTCGTATTTTTCTTATACCTAAGATACTGAATACTATGAATTTATTGGCCATTTGTACTTCTGACAACTGGCTGTTTATTTGCTTGGCCTGTTATATTGGGGAGTCTATATTATATTCAGTTCTTCTATGTAATCTAGATATTAATCCTCTGTTTTTTCCTAGTCTGTCAGTTCTCTCTTCACTCTATTGATTACTTTCTATGCAGGAAGTTCTTACTTTGATACAATCACACATGTTGGCTTTTGGTGTTACCTCTTGTGCCACAGATGCTTTGTTGAGAAAGTCCTTGCCTGGGCCATGTTTTCCAGGGTTTTGCCTGTTTTACCTCCCAGCAGGTTCAATATTTCTGTTTTAACATGTATGTAGGTCTTTCATCTGTTTTGATTTGATTTGAGTACAGAGTGAAATATGTGGGCCTATGTTCATTCTTCTGCATATAGGTAACCAGCTTTCCCAGCCCCATTTGTTATGAGGCTGTTTTCTCTCCAGCACTATTTGGTCCCTTTGTTGAAGATTAGATGGCTGAAGGGGCCTTGAGTTGCCTCTGCGTTCTGTTGTATTGATCAGCTTGTCTGTATTTGTGCCGCTACCAAGATTTTTCTTTTCTTATTTTATCATTGGTTTTTTTTATGTAATTGCTTGTCCGGGATTGTGATCCTTCTACTTTGTCTTGTTGCCTTGGATTGATTTTGGCTCTTCTAGATCTCATCTGAATTCACATACATTTTAGAATTATATTTTCCTAGTTTTGTGAAAAATGCTTTTGATATTTTCACTGGACTTGTATTGAATCTGTGCATCAGCTTTGGTAGTATGGACATTTTGACCATGTCCCTTCTGCTTACCTATAAACGGGATGTATTTCCATTTTCTTGTGTCTTTTCCAGTCTCAGAGTGCTAGAGTTCTTATTGCTTTAGTTGATACATAGGTATTGTAGGTATTTAATTGTTTTCAAAGTACTGTGAATAGGATTGTTTTTCTGATGTCTTTTTCAGTGAATTCAAGTATACAAGAATGCTGTACTATACATTTTTCGATGTTGGTAAAGACTTTGGATAAGAAGCTATTGATTCATGATTGAATTATTCAACCTCAGATTGTATCCTAGGAGAGTATCATTCCCAGAAAGTATAGAGACTTCAGTACAGTGTTAATTGACTACTAGGAATTATGTTTCTGGTTTGCTTGTAGTGTGACTTTTTCCTAAATGTCACTTTTCTTTACAAACAAACAAAACAAAACAACAACAAAAAAATTTTACATGTCAAATAAGTACAGCTATGCCTGAAATTCTTCTCATGCAAATGTTGAATCAAAAATCATAGGGTTCAGGCATATTTATCAAACCTTAAGAATCCACACTTAAAAATTATTTTATTTAATTAACTCCTGATTTTATTTAAATAACTCATATAAAGTCCAAAAGAAATAGAAATCAGTTCGCTTAATTTTTAACACAGTAATTTTTATAGCTTATAGATAGAGGAGTTTATAGCTAGAGGAGTTTCACTCCTTATAGCTAGAGGACTTTGACTGTGCTATTTGTTTTCTATTTGATAGAAGTCATTAGTTAAGAAAAAAGAACTTAAGTTTTTTAAAGTTTCTAAGGAAAACTGAATCTATCTAAGTTTACTTTATCTGATCTTACCACACATTCAAAAAGAATATTCTTAAAAATTTGGTTGAAAAAATAAGAAATGATGTTGGGAGGGATTTTCATTCACAATGAGTGGTTATTCATGACTACACAATAAATCTTTTTACATGAATTGTGACTGTCATTCTAAATTTCAAAAACAGACATGTAATCACTGCTTAAAATACCAAATAATGAAGTATTAATATGGAATGCTTACTGGGAAGGCTAAATTGTTTTTAACTTTAGTTGAGGAGGACATTGATAGGTTGATAGCTTTTCTAAGACTAACAAATAAAACCAAATAATAATTTTAAAGGGTATTTTTGCTTCTGTTTCTCTGAAAGCTATGTTTAGTTAAATCCCAATGAAGTGAGAACATCTATATATCCATATATGTGCACATAAAGAATTTTGCCAGTAGAGATCTTTTAAAATGTCTTTTTTTAGGGTATATGATAAAAGTGTTTAGTTATAAGTCGTATACTTGGTGAGGTTTCCTATATAAGCACTATACTGAGAAAATGCACATATCAAGAACTACCAAAAATTTTAAAAGTCATAGCTATACTAAAATATTTAAATTATAAATAATTTACTTAGGTTATTTGTATTTTTGCTTAAATATGCTGATGCCAGTTGATTATACTATTTTTTCTTGGTAATCCTTCCCTTTCAAATGTGTGAGTTGTATTAAAAGTGACTTAAATTGTAGTCTATTTTGTATTTTACTTTGTGAAGCTGGATTATCTAAAACTTTACAATGTTTATACTAAAAATAATTCTTCATTTTCACAGTTATTTTGTCTGGGTTGAATTTGTTCAACTTATGACTATGTTGTTATAAATTAAAATTCTTGAGCCACTTACATGTACCATGATAACTAATACTCATTTCAAAGTACTTAACAGGTTTACCTGTTTTACTAGTTAAAACTCAGGAAATTAGTTATACCGTACTTACTAAGTTTTATACTGTAATTGCTAAATTTTTACCACATTCTATACATACGGCATTCCATGATGAAACCTGTTTCAGTAAGTATTTTCTTTAGCTTGTAATATTAGAATAACTTACCCCATGTAGATTTAGTACTTTTCTAACAATCATTTTTTTTTAAAGATCGGTCAGTACCACCCATTTAAACATTAATTATAGGAGATTGCCATTTGGTTCATTTATTTTTATCTGTGACAAAAATTCAAGATTTTTAAATTCATCTTTTCTTCAAGCTCTAGAATTTTTGTGTAACATGACCTACAGATACTACTTAATTGATAATTAACCAATCTTAATTTTTACTGTTTATGTTTAGTTGCTTTTTAATAATGACTATGCTGTAATCTAATGTCAATAGACAGGTTCATTTGCATCTAATATTTAAGTATTATTAGAATGTTCTCTCTAAAATATTAGTTATTCCTCTGGAGACTTTATCCTAAAGCAGTGACATGACCTTTTTTTGATATAGTTGAATAATGGTTTTTGCCACTTATTTAAGGAAAATATTTTTGAGAGAATTATTGAATCAACAGCTTATACCGTGTTCACTAAACAATACTCTATGGTTTTTCATTCTTTTAAAATTAAGTTCAGATATTACATAGTAGGTAATAAAAATGTATATTAAGAAAGCTTAATTTTTTCTTTCATTTTACTTGTGTTACTGGCTAAGAAAATTCATATTTAAATTATTTAACTTATTTTAACTTTTTGTATGGTAATTCTTAAGCCAGCTGTGTATAGAACACTTTCTAATACTCCACAATAAAAAAGAAATTACAGACTATTGTAACATTCTTAAACTTGGAATAAAATAATTTAGAATTTATACTATAAGTTTCATTCCTTTAAAGTCAGTTTTGTTAATGTGTGTAACACTACCACGACCTTCTAATCTTAATCAAATTAAGAATGAAAAACTATTGTGACTACGGATATATACTCATTAACTGTGCTGTCTTTTCGACTTGCTGCTGAATTAGCCTGCATTGACATTCTTTGCCTTTCTGTGTCTTGTCTATCTTTACTGTTTCCATTAGATCCTCCTACTACTACCACCCTTCAGCCTACAGCTCAGTGGCATCCCTCAACTGCTGACACCGAGGACCTAGCAACACAACCTAAAAAATTGCCCTTCCCATTGTCAACTTTGGCAACAATAAAGGATGACACAATTGGCACGATAATTGCTAGTGTAGTGGGTGGGGCTCTCTTCATAGTACTTGTGAGTGTGTTGGCTGGAATATTCTGCTATAGGAGAAGACGGACGTTTCGTGGAGACTACTTTGCCAAAAACTACATTCCACCATCAGATATGCAAAAAGAATCACAAATAGATGTTCTTCAACAAGATGAGCTTGATTCTTACCCAGACAGTGTAAAAAAAGAAAACAAAAACCCAGTGAACAATCTAATACGTAAAGACTACCTAGAAGAGCCTGAAAAAACTCAGTGGAACAATGTAGAAAATCTCAATAGGTATGAAAGACCAATGGATTATTACGAAGATCTAAAGATGGGCATGAAGTTCGTCAGTGATGAACATTATGATGAAAATGAAGATGATTTAGTTTCACATGTAGATGGTTCCGTAATTTCCAGGAGGGAGTGGTATGTTTAACAACCACTAAATGTGACTTAACTATGTACTATGTTTCATCCATTCTAGTTGATCATTTTCAGATTGTCCATACTTTTTCTTGAGAAAGAATAAGCTTTTTCAAGTTGATTTTTGAGCTTACTTTTTATATTCGAATCTGACAAATGAAAATGTAAAATCTGTGTTCAATGTATGAGCTGCTTTACAATTTTTTTCAATGCTGTACTACTGTCTCAAGATTTAAATTTTAATGCAGAGTACTTTATTGGTCTGAAACACACAGGTAAGGAGAACTGTTAACATTAAATGTATGACTTTTTGGTACAAAGATTAAACAAAAAATAAACTACTTTGGGATGCGTATTAAATGTTTATCTAATAACCATAATCTTAAATATGATTTTTGTTAAACATATACCTCTCAAAATTTATCACCACTAAATGAAAAATCATAGATGCTGACTATAAAAGTAACCCAAAAGATGTTTATATATTTTAGTATACTAAAAATATTCAGCCTGATGGAATATCTTTGCTTTTTTTCCAAAGTTATTTTCTAAGTTTCTATACAAGTGGAATCGTTACTCTGCATTTTAATGAGCCTTGCTATACTTATGATAGAGTGGCTTTTCAAAGATATTTTGTTGCACTAAAACTGTGGTAGTAAACTCAGTGAAACATGATGTGTGAAAGAGCATATTTATCTGGTCAGTATTTTTGTTCAAATACATAAACAAGTAACAAAATACATGCTTTCTAAACTGATAACACAATTTTTTTTCCATCTCTGAAAGACAGTTCTTAAATTGTCTTGTGGACATGGGTTTTGGTACATTAACCAGTAGCCTTATTTTAATGCTATATGTCCTAAATATGAGTAGTGATGCAAATACGGTACAAGGGTAAATATGGTGCAGAGAGGGCCCTGCAGTGTATTGGCATACCAGTTTTAGAAATAAGATGTCCCTTCCAGGAATCTATATAAAATTTTTTCTGTACCATCTTGTTTTAGTTATTTAATGTTGTTGTTTAAACGGGTAAATGTACAGAAAGAAATGAAAGTGGACTTGGAAACATGGGATTTATCTAGAAAAATCTGAATTATAGAATCAATCGTTAATACTTGCTAATGGATATTGGCAGTCTAATCCCCTTTTCCTTCATTTCCTCTTAAATGTATGTACATGTTTCAGTATTTTTGTTTTTTTCTAATTAAAACTGGAAACATACAAGGTTTTTTTTTGTATTTTTTACATAAATCATTAAGTATTTTCTTTCCAGAATCATGTAACTTTTGAGAAAGAATGTTATCCAAATCTTTAAATGTGAATCTTCTTTGTGAGGTAAATTGCTTCTACAGTGGACTCTATATAATTGTAATATGACAACTGTTTTGAGGCCCAAAGATTGTTTTTCTATTGATGATTCACTAGAGAAAAAAGTACTGTAGAATATTTTGCCAGGGCAGTGAGGTAGAAGTTATTAGGAGAATCACAAATTAAATAAATTATTTTTTTAATTAAAAAATGAAGTGTAGGTACTTTTTATTGACCCTCCTAACCATCTCTCCCAGTTCTCATCAAATCCTATAAATGTTATGGAAGGCAAAATTCCTGACTTGTTCATAATTATAGGTAATGAAAGCTTTATTCTATAATTATAAGCTAGTTTTCCTTAGCCAATAGCAGTTTGTGGAATTTAGAAAATCTTCCTTAAAATTGGGTACAAGAATATAATATCTGCTCAAGGAATACAGTGAAATTCATTGACAGTTTGTGAAAATTTTCTGAGTTTTTATATTCTTAACCACTTAAAGTATTGACTCTTTGGTCCAAGTCATTGGGAAAAAAATTTTTCTTGATAATACTCTGATTAAATTACCCTTATTTTTTATTTAGATATGGGCAGTGATAGCAGCTACAAGAAAAGTAGGTCTAGAACTTCTTTCCTGGAAAGATGTAGATTTTCATGAAAATTGTATCTTTAGAAATAAAAGTTTGAAATGCTGTGTGAAATTGAGCAGTGTAATCACACTTAGGATACTGTACAAATCTCAACTTGAGTATAAACAGAAAGAAATTAGCAATGTATTTTCTGACTATACTCCACAAATAGAAATATTATGAGCTTCCTTTTATGTTTTGACCATTGTGTTGTTAGCCTTTTGTTTTATTTTGATTTATTTTGGGGAGAAGGTGACTTGAAAACCTACAAGTGAGTATTTAATATATTCTTTATCCTTAATTATTTTACACACTGAAAGGTTTTCAAGTTTTAGGATTCTTATACTGGTGCTTAAGATTTTTGGAAACATTGCACTGTTTACTAGAGCTTTATGTATGTTTTCTGTACATAGAGAATTGTTTGTAAACATGAATAGTCATATTAAATAAAAATTTTTATTAAATTTTTGAATACCAGTGATGTGCCCAGATAATTATTAGGTATATGTGAACAATCCTAGCATCTTGGAAAACTTAAAGGAGTATTTTTACCATTTGGAGGCTTTATATACATTTCTTTAATGTTCTTTGAAACCATTCTTAAACTTGTATATTCTCTTTAAGGTTTCCTTCTTACTGGTTAAAATGTTTGAGTAACACATTGAATACAACTCTTTATTTTCCTGCTAGTTTTATTAAGATAAAATTCAATAGGCTAGGGATTAACATTAAACATGATATTTTACTCTGTAATTGATAGCATTTTGCCACATGCCTTCTAGGTTTTTTTTGGGAGTCATATGTTAAAGAACTAATTAAAGATTTTCAGTAGTTACATATTGCTTCTGGCAATATATAGGGAAGTTTTATAAGGTGACTGTAACTATATGTTCTGCATTGATAGACTGGAGTTAATATTTTGTTCAACTGTAAAAATTGAGAGAAATACAGCCTTTCTATGTGTGAAAAATATATGGCAAGTTTGATTTTAATAAATCCACTAAAAGTATATGAACAAGTAGGAAATTTTAGTATGGAAGTAATAATTGTAAAATAAAGAAATGGTACCCATATAAAACATTTTTATAGTAGAATTAGAGTACAAATTAATTTTCTGTGTTTACTAGTTTATTAGAATATACTGTCCAAGAAAGGTCCTGTCTTAAAATATTTTGTATGTTGGGTTTGAAACCTTACAGCATACATTTAAATAAAAATTTTATGTATTCTTAAGAGGTATATTTCTATAACAAGAGTATGACTCTAGATCACCTTTTTCCCTCAGTATATACACTAGTGTGTGTGTGTGTGTGTGTGTGTGTGTGTGTGTGTGTGTGTTTGTTTGAGTTTACTTCTAATTAATAACCAAAATGTGATTTGTGGAAATTAGAACCTGCTTTTTTGTTTATTAAGCAGGAGTAATACCAGGTTAAAGATACATGTAAACAAAGTTTGAGGAAACCTGTAGGTTGACAACGAACAAAATTTGATCTTAATTTTATTATTTCATGTAACATACAAAAATATTTGAGGAAAATGTGTACTAAGCCTGTATGGTTTTCTTGTTATTGTTATTTAAATAACTCACTATAACAACCATTTATATAGCATTTATATTTTATTATTTATTTAAAATAATCTGTATAGTCTCAGGTTTTGGTATCTTCAGGGGTCTTGGCTGTAGTCATTCCTGTGTGGATTGTGGTAGACTTACTATCTATCTGGACTTTCAGTTTAGAAATGATTTTTCTTAACATATTTCTTTTGCCAGTTAGTGGTGCTTATTTTTTGCTTAGTTATGAGCCAGTTTGATTGAAAGTGCTTTTGTCTTGGATTGTTTGTAATCACATTCTTTCTGTTACCCATTTCTGACTTTCTTTCTAAATTTAGGATTGTTTTTAGAATAGGCAGTCATTTAAAATAATATAAAAATATACTGAATTGGTTTGTTTCCCTCTTTATATATTAATATGACTCCTGAAGGAATCTGTAGAGTGGTTCACAGTTTACTGACTTGTTTATGTTCTTGAGAATATCTTGTTTAAATGTTTCTGTTGTCTTCTATCCTCTGTTTTACTCCAGTCAGCTTTTTTGAAAAAAATATGTACCTATTTTGACCTGAGTAAGGATAGGGATTCCATCAAGACTGGATACCAGCCTTACAAAAATATTTTCTATAGGTAGATTCATAGATAGATGGAGATGCAGATCTAGATACACATGCACACATGCACACATGTAACCCTTGGGGATCATTTTTTACTTGGAAGTAGTTATTCATCTCCATTTCAGTGTGAAAAGGTGAAATATGTTTGAATTTGTGAATAAGTCTTACCTTACAGTTATTAGTATGATTGATTCTGGCTGAGCACCTGGATACACAGATGGAAAGTAAACTTTAGAATATAATACCTAGATCAGCTCAAATAATGTTAAAAATTTGAAAATAATTAAATACCTTACTTTCTTACGTGAATAATATTCCTTTGTAGAAATGGTAAATTCTATCGTGTCAGTTATGAATTCTATCATGTCAGTTATGAATTCTATCATGTCAGTTAAATCTTACATGTGAAAAGACAAAGCTAGGGTAATTACATCTAGAAATCGTGGCCTTTTTAAAAGACATTTTATTATGAAAAATATACAAAGTTAATAATGGACTTCCATGTACTGGCTTCAGTTATTGTCAGCTTATGATCAGTTTTTTTCGTTTGTGTCCTCTCTTTACTCCTTTTGTAAATAAATCAATATATAGCGCTGAGAGGTAAGAATCGTTTTTTTAGAAAAACCAACAGTATCACTGTTAACACCAAAAAAAAATTCCTTAATGTCAAATAATGAGTGTTCAGATTTCTAATATATTTTTGTAATCAGGATCCAAATACTCACATACTGCCATTGCTGCGAGGAAGCCCTGTTCTGTGTTCCTTTCCAACCCGCCCCCCCAACTTTCCCATCTAGTTCATTTGTTGAAGAATCTAGTGCGTTTATATGACTTTTTTTCTGGTTTGTGGTGTTGCAATTGGACTCCAGCAATGTTCTTCTGTATTTTCTGTAAATTGGTAGTAAGGTCCAGAGACTTGGTTAGATTATTTTAATAAGTTAATAGCATTACTGAAGTATAAGTTTAAAAGTGTTAATGCTTTGTCTCTCAATATTTTGGGAAAACCATGATTTTGCCTCTTTTTAAAGTCACTGTATTACTAAAGCGTTAGAAACTCACATGATCAAAATGTCTTACCTTTTTTGGGGGGATTCTTGCTCAAAAGCTTTATTCCATACTTAATATATTTTGATATTTGCCTGAATGTAGTAGCAAAAATAGTACCTGAGTAGCACAACTAGATTTCAATGGAAGTACAGTGTTGAGTACTTCAGTAGTTTTTCTCCTGTCCACTATACTTGAAGCTTGACTTATGTACCAGAAGCTTGTTTTTTCAGTGTCTTGCTAACAACAATAATCTTGCTCTCACCTGTGCTACTTTCAGCCCAGCATAGATTTAGAGTGAGGTTTATTGTTAATGTAAACCTGTATTTTAGTTGATTTCCTGTTGGGTGTGAATGTTTTGGTTAATTTGTTAAATCTCATTAGTTACTGTAATTGTACTTCAGAGTGTAACTGATGAAGTTTGTGTATTGGAATAAGTTTTGGTTTTGCTATTTACAGCTGCATTAACTTCACTGTGCTAATTCTTTGCAAATATTTACTAGGAATAAATGATCACTGGTGTACAACATGTACATATGTATGTTAGCACTTGTAACCCACCTTGGTCCAGGTGTCAGGACTGTCCCGTAGACTGCCGTGAAATAGTAGATTGTTGGATAAGTTTAGATATTAATTCTTTAAACTTGTGTCACAAAGTGTTGATTTGCTGAGGGAGAAACACCAAGTGAAGGTGGAGCTGGATTAGCTTTACTTTGATCTGCCAGTGTCCCGCTCCATTCTCCCCATACCATGCTATGGATGCCCGTTATGGGGTATATGCTCCAAGTTGAGCTATGTGGACAATTAAAGTATCACATATTATTACATATTTGTTTTATAAAATACTTATTTAAACAATACTATTTCTGTACTTGACTGAATCATGCACATTATGAATTTTGTGACCACACTTGGAATTTTTCACTTTTTTGAGGACCAGGATCATGTAAGATTCACACATGCATTTCTAGCACTTAGCACATCTTGATGAGAGGCTAAGGAGACTCCCAGACCCAAATAGAGCAGTTGTATTAGACATTAAGGACAGATCAATATCTACATGGATATAAAGGTGGCTTATATATCATACTAAGATAGAATCAAAGGGACTGTTAGCTAAGCCCAGAGGCTAGAGGTGTAGGTTGGGTATAGTGCACACCTTGCTTGTGTCATGCCCTGTTACACATCCCCAGCCCTGAAAAAAGAAATCATAGAGAACAAATAATTTATACATTGATTTGTAGTGAAAACAATGGGAAGATAGATTAGATTAAATAAAAATGGGGAGATAAGTTTGTAGCCCATCACGTTAACCTTAAAGTCCTGCGATGTCAGCCTTGAACCTTTGACAAAAGGACTGATGAGAAACAGAATATTGTATTCACTTTTAAAGATGGATTAGGTGTCCATAAAGGCTTGGTTGACTCACATTTTTGTTCTTTTGTATCAGAGTGATAGTGAAGATAAAACTTTCAGTTTAATAATTATTTACCATATGCATATTTATTTCCAAAAAGTTTTGTCTGTGCTAAAAGTTTTTGTTATGGTATGTAACTTTTTTTGAACTATTTTAGAAGGCATATATGCATGCTATCTTTTTAAATTTTCTGTTTTATTAGTGTGTATATTGGTGATATATGATGTTTACATTGAACTTGAGTTTTGTGCATACTGTCTTTCATTATAGGCACTACACTTTTGTTGTACTAGAGAATGCTTTTTTTTTCTTTTTTGAAGGTGAGTAGACAGTACATGTGGGGTAGCATATATGCCATAACAGCAAGCTGTTCTTTTGTGTTTTTGTTTTTGGTGACAGAATCTTACTCTATAGCCTAGGCTGGTCCTGAACTCACTCTGTAGCCCAGGCTGGCCTTGGACTCACAACAATCCTCCTGCCTCAGTCTCCCAAGAGTGCTGGGATTATAGGTGGGCCTCCACAACTGGCTTATGTGATGCTGGGGGATCGAACTTGGGTACTCAACGCTTGACATAGAGCTTGCTAAGCAAGCGCTTTAACCGCTGAGCTATTCCTACAGCCCCAAGCTGTTCTTTTTGAAGGAATATGCGTGTGTCAGCCATTTCATAATAAATACTACAAAACTTGGTTATATTCTGACAGTTTAACAGTAGATTTTGTAAAACATCTTAGGTGGTGGAAACATTCCTTCATGCTAACCAGTAAAGTAACGTTTTTTAAAAAGCCATTTTTTTATGTTTGCACAACATAACCTCTTAAAAGTGGTTTTATTGCGACTGATATGTGTATGTTTCAGTGGGGTATGGAAAAGGAAGAGTTGAACTGAAATTTTCAATTTGCATCAAAATACTAATACTTTGGCTTGAAGGGAAGAGATTTTGCTTTTCTTTCTCTCATGCTGTTATTCACTAGCTTAGTATCTTGAAAACACAGTCTTTCTCTCATTAACAGCTAATAAAATAACCAGAAAATAAGTCATATACCGAAGGTATTTAATATCAATTGACCTGTATGGAGTAGAATGTTCAGTTGGTAAAGGGAGTCATATCTCATTTTTTCTTCTAGTTGCGTATTTGAGCACTTGCTAGCCTGTCCTAATAGTAATAAGTCTGCAAAAAATAAATCTTATGACAATAGAGTAGAACCAAGTGTAATAGGTGCCCACATTGAAACAGAAGGAAGTATTGTGATGTAAGTACAGTCATCTTTCAGCTATAAAACCCTGGAGCTAGAACTGCAAGCTAATTTGCAGAATTGGGTAACTAGATGATAAGTTAAATGTTTTAAAAAGAGCATATATTTAGACCTAAGAATGATTTTAGAGTATTGAAAGAAGTATTTAGATTTGGAAATTAAAGTGTTAAAAATCTAGAGCATATTTTATTACAAAATACTTCCAAATTTCAGATGATTGCTGTAATTAAATGCAATGCTTTCCTGGAAGATATTTGAGGCTTGAATTTGTAATCTGCAAATTGAAAACTTATTTTTCGAAGTGTTAATTTTAAAAGATTTTGGGAAATGGTTTTGGAAGTAATAGTATTAACCTTGTTGGGGAATTTGTACTTTTTTTTTCTGATCTTGCACATATTTATGAAAAGAATAGAGATTTAACGAGCAACACTATACAGTATAAAACTATAGGCAAATGAATATTATTTTAGAATAATAATATCTTTACAGTTTTTAGATTCTTTTTTATTATTTGATATGCTCTTGGAATGGATGACTTCCACTCATTGGTATAAGATTTTTTGGTCTAGAATGAGACTGACAAAGTGACCCACTTATGAACTGAGGATTGTAGAGTTTTCTTTTAATTAAAATTATCAATACAGGTGGTTATTTTGCTAACAGAATATTTATGTTTGAAAGGAAAGTAAAAAATTCTTTTAACCACCCAAAACAATATGTGACCAACTATTAATAAATAGAGTTGGAAAATACTTCTAGATATGTTTTTATGAAGAAAATAGCTGGTAAGTAGGGAAAATGTTTCAAACCTGATAGTTCTTTATATCCATTTTAATTTGCTATATCTGGATTATAAATAGTTATTTAAGAGATATGTGAATAAGTTATTTAAGTGAAAACTAAACCCTTTGTTACCAAATGGAAAATACAAGTCTACATTAGATGTTGTACACACCAACACACACATGTGTGCACACACTTCTCACCCAACGAGAGCTTCCCTGTGGAAACTCCAGCTGTAACCTGGGTGTGCTTCATTCTCTTTTCCACTGTTCATTGACCTAATGACTTTCGGTTGAGCACATGACTTTAAAATCACAGCATCATTTAATTTTTTTTTTTGAGACATGGTTTCATTCTGTAGTCCAGGCTGGTCCTGAACTCACTATGTAGCTAAGGCTGACCTTGAACTCATGGCAATCCTCCCGTCTCAGACTGCGAAGTGCTAGAATTGTCAAAATAATGCACATAAGGATAGATGGTTTTGTTGTGTTATATTTATATTTGAATATACTTATTTTAATAATTTCATTAGATTTTCTACTTGGAAGTTTATGAAAGAGTTACAGTTATTTTAAATTTTGTAAGATGTTAACTGATTTATGAAATTCTTTCATACAGAGTTTGTTATCAACCAGGAAACTAAACTACGTATTCAGAAATAATATAGTATGCTTTAGCCAGATTGGAAAAAATTTGCTATTACAGTGCTTAGACCTGTTTTGAAATGCCATATTTAAAAATATTTCTAAGCATTTAATGTCACTTTTCCTACTGTATTTATTTGATTTGTAGTACTTTTTGAATTTTTGTTTTGTCCTTAATGCTTTTGACTTCTTTAATGGGTTTACTTTTACATTTTTATAGAATAAAAATGGTAAACATATATACTGTTGGTCAACTCTTAAAGAATACTGAAAGTATTTATCATATTTTAGAGTAAATTTTAAATTTGGCCTTTTAATCTCCTCTAACATTCTTCGACCTTTATCTGTTTGATATCTGGGCATGTCTTATCATTTGAAAAAGAGCGAAGCTGAGGTACTTAAAGGAAGCCATTAACATAATGCTACTGGAACTAATGATCAGGTGGGATCTTCTAAACTGCCTGTTGAGTAATACACTTCAATCAAATAGACTTTGCATGCTGTAGAAATTAAGGTGTGCCATTTCAAGAACATTTTGAAATTGTTTGACAGGCTAACGTCTGTTACTTTGCAGACGTTCCCCTGAAGCAGACTTCTTCCATTGCCGTGGCCGGAGCTGTCATTGGAGCCGTCCTGGCCCTTTTCATCATCGCGGTCTTTGTCATTGTGCTGCTGACTCCTCGCAAGAAGAGACCATCCTACCTTGACAAAGTGTAGGTGGCTTTTTTGCCCATGTTCAAGTATGAATATTCACTATGCACTAACCTTTATATATCTACCTTTATGTCTGCTTGTATTTAAAGTGCCCAAGAGACAGGAGTAAGGGAGTTAGTCTGCTCAATCACCATGGTTTCATCAGACATCTTAACCTGTATCCCAGTAAATAACATCCGTTGGCTCCTAGAGACAGATATCCTAGACACACTTTTCATCCAGATTGTATTAGACATCCTGAGTGGACATCCAAATGGCAACACGATGCCTACCTGCTGAATAGAAACTCAGGCCTTTGATGAAGTACTGTTTGGAAGCCATTGATAAAGGCCATCATTCAAAACATATATTCCTTTTTTGGTTAACATGCTTTATTTATATTTCTGTTTCTCTGAGCTGGCAGTTGCAGCTGTGGTCTTTAAGGATTGGAGAGCCACTGGAGGTAGTTTCAGTTCTGTCGTAAGATTAGTAGCATGACCCGGAATAAGTTACTTCAACTCCATGAGCCTCAGTTTTCTCACATGAACGGACATTGACACCTTGAAGCTACAGATTTGCTGTGATAGTCATTAAATGAAAAATTATTTAAAAGTTGATAAAATACTCTTTCAGTGTAATACCTGTAAGACTGAAGTTCTTTAATATTTTGAGAGTGATTACTCAGTGGTTATTTCAAGCTTTTCTATAATTCTAAAAGTATAGTTTATTATTTGGCTAATAAAATCATGTGACTGTTTTGTCTTTAAGATCTTTTTATTTAAATTATTTATGCCAACATGAGAAATTATTAGGCCACAGAATTCATTTATTTCTTTCATTTCTTTTAGCCTTTAATATTTTTATTTAGTGTCACGAAACACTGAAAACATCGCCTGTAATTTCAAAATACGTGAATATATAAAATTGCTAAAATTCAGCAAGCTACTTAAACTTATTTTTGTCATAACAAAATACTCTATATAATACATTTAAATATTGGGGCTTTTTATAGATTAGATCATTGTGTCAAAAATAAATGAATTTTCTTAGGATACAATGTATTTCAAGTGACAAAGTTTATAATAGCCTGTATATTGAAAATCTTTGTGTCATTCATATCATAAATGTAAGGGATTATAAAAGTTGATCTCAGAAGCATTTCCAAAATACAGTGTAAAAATTTTTACCATTTTAAAATGCAGTCTTTTAAATCACTTTCGTGACACTGTGTGAAAATATACTGGCACATGTTTTCAGCTATCTTTAACCTGTTGATGGCATTGTCAAATGTAGAAACATGGGGTACTTGCACACCTTGGTCAGGAACTGGATTACTTGCTTAATAATAATTTTCAAAACATTCTTCTGTGTAAATAGCTTTTTTAACTAAATATAAATCAGTTAGGTTGGTCCTGAACATTGGTGGAACTAATATTTATTTTGTTTGATAGTCTGAAGGAATGTAAGAACTGAAATAATCATGTAGGCCACAGAAATAATTGTATGTTTGTAGCATGAGGAAAATGTCTCTAATATTTATGAGAACCTCGATATTTGTACCATTTTTTTCTGCTGAGAATGGCTCATGACTTTCAATCTTGCTAACACAGGATCGATCTTCCTCCCACACATAAACCACCTCCTGTGTATGAAGAGCGACCCCCACCTGTGCCTCAGAAAGACCTTCTGTATCAGGTTTGTGTATGCAATAAGTTAAACATATTTCTTAAGCATTTATATTTTTCAAAATGTTATCTAGTCATTTTTTACATTAACTCACATAACTACATAATATTTAACACATGTTTAAGTATTTCTCTGAAATACTTAGGGGATTACATTTTGTCTACAAATTAGAAAAGTTATAGCAAGCATAACTAGACATTTGAATCAACATAGTATTAAACCTCTTTTTTGCTACCGGCTTTGACTAAAGACCTACTGTCAGTATGGCTTAGTTGATATTCAGACTCATTGGAAAAATATGAACTTTTATGCAGACTAGAAAACTTGAATGTCTTCAGTAGAGTCTGGTGAAGACCTGCTTCTCTTTGGAGTACTGTATTATACTCTTATTTCTCTTCAGCATAACAGAGTTCTAAATTTTTTCATTCTATTATTAAGTAACAGAAGACTTATAATTAATTTAAAATTAAAGTATGAATGTTGACCTGCACACTAAATTTGTCATAACATTTTAAAATCAGTTTTTAATACATACTGAAGTATTAATCAAAATTTTTATTCTTATATTCTGTATACACATCAAAATACTTGTTACTTGCAAAAGTTTAAACAGAATGTTTGAATGTTTTGTTTGTGATTGGCATTTTTACTGTTGCTTTGTCTCATTCTCTATCAACTGCATAATACATTGAAATTCTAAGTCTGTATCGGAGACTGGCCTCTGGGAGTGGTATAGAATATTTTCTTTAAAATATGTCCTATCCCTTCAGCTAGAATAAGACAGATCATTTGATCATCAATTAATTTAATGTGATATAAATACTCCAAAGGGGGAAGGGTTTGTCAAGATATGAAAGTATCTGTCAAGGTATTCTCTGATGACCACATAGTCAGTCTGTTGCCTAAGCACAGAGTGGAAAAGAGCAGTCCCTGGATGTGCACAGCCAGTGTCAATGGACACCGGCTTTAGCATCTAACAGCTAGGTGCTTTGAGGAAGAAATGTGCCATCTTTTTCCCACCATTTTTTTAAATATATACATGTGATACATAATGTTTGCAATGAACTTGAGTATTTTGTGCGTATATGTATCACGTCAGCATTGTAATTTCCCCCCCTCCTTTTTGGCCTTCCCACACCCTTTCCACTGCACTCCCCGTAACTTCCACTATCACACCCATTTGGTTCTATAGAATGCCTTCATTCTGAGTTTCCCAAGTCTGAGAAACCATGCAATATTTAATATTTTATCTTCTGCATCTGGTTCACTTCACCCCTCAAATCACCACTCTTTAGCTCAACTTCCCAACCCTAGCATGGGCTGCAATGGCCATATCTTGATGCCTCTTTTCTGGGTCCAGGAAGAGGAGTCCTGTTGGGACGATTTGCCAAAAGTTCTTTTTTGTTTTCTATCTTACTATATATTGTTGTTGAGATTCTTTAATGTGGTCTCACCCACCAGTTCACATAAGAAAAGAAGCATAGCGATACAATTCATAAGGCCAGAAAATGTGAGAAAGGAAAAGAAAGAAGTTAAATTTCAGATTCCTTAGCTGAGTACTAAAAGGTAAATGTTTGTACATACATTCAGGTTATCATTACATCAGGCAGTTTTCTTAGGATACAAACTTACGTCAAAGACCAAGTAAGTGAATTGCTACATGAAATGAACTTAAGTCTGTATCACAGTAAGATATTACACATAAAGCAATAGCTATTATGGCATACTTAGTTATTTCAGATTTTTTAACTGTCATAAATTATTTACACACATTTAACTAATAACTAATATTTTACCAGCTTTGGTTTATCACTTTATCTGCCTATCTGTCCATAAATTCATTCATATATGTTTTAAAGATTTTATGCCAATTCCTCATGTTGAATATAGTTATTAGGTTGTGCAAACTAATATAGTATTAAAATTAATAATTATGGAGGAAGTTTCACAGATTTTATGAGACAGCTGGTACTGTTTTAGAAGGCTACCAGTCACATAATTGAAATTTCAGTCTATTTTTTGTTACAATTCTTCTTTAGATGTTTTCATTCCTCTCTCTCAAAGATTCCTTCAAGGATCTTGAGCAGTGCTAAGCTAGTGGCTGTAGATTTCTTTAGGGATTCTTGGTCATGAGAAATTTTTACTTCTCCTTCAATTTTCAGGGCTAATTTTCTGGATACAACAACCTGGCTTGACACCTGTCTTTCGAAGCTTAAAAGATTTTGCTCCAGGCTCTCCTACTCTTTAAAGTTTGCATTGAGAAATCTGTGGTAATTGGGATGGGTTTGCCTTGGTAGCATAATACCTGTTTTTCTCTTGCTGCTTTTAATATTTTCTCTTTATATTATATTCGTGAAGTTTTGATTTTGATGATGGCAATGGCAAGTCTTGTTGCTGGTTGAGGTTACTTGGTGTTCTGTTAGCTTCTTGAACCTGAAAATGAATTTCTTTTCTGAGATTTGTGATAGTTTCCTGCATGATTTCAGTGAATAAATTCTTTATACCTTTGGCGCTATCTTCTGCTCTTTCTTCCACACTCATAATTCTGAGACTGGTTCTCTTTGGATCATCATTCAGCTATTTTATCCAGCTTATCTGCTCATTTCTAATTTTGGGGTCATGCCTAATTTATAGTTTTGTTTCTTCAGCCTTGCCTTCAGAAAGGTCTGAAATTCTGTCCTCACAATGTTTGAGAACTTCCCCTGCTTTTAAATGTATTTTCCAGAGTTGCTAACTGGAAAAGTAACTACTTTTAAGGTTTTGTAGATAACCTGCATGACGTTGTTTTTCTCTTTATCATAAATCACCTATTTTTGATTCCCTTAACTACTTATTTGTGTCATATTTCAATGTTTCAGTTATGTTTAAACTTGTTAGGCTTTCATTTTGATGTTCTATTATTACTGAAATATGACCTCTTCTTTTGGTATGTTTCTACTTTGTTATTCAATTTCTTACAGGAATCCTGAGTATTTTTTCTTTTTTTTTGAGACAGAGTCTCACTCTATAGCCCAGGCTGGTCCTGAACTCAGTTTGGAACCCAGGCTGGCTTTGGACTCATGGCAGTCCTCCTGCCTCAGCCTCCCGAGTGCTGGAATTGAGTATTTTGGTTATTAGAGATATTTCCCTCTGCTGTGGGTGTTTCTAGTAATTATTAACATAGAAATGCTTTGATTTTCAAATTTAAATCTTGTATCTAGAGTTATTTCTTTTTTATTCTAGTAGTTTTCAGTTTATTCTTCAACTTTCTAGGTGTTCAAGGTCTTTACTATAAATGACAGCTCTCTTTTGTCACTTGCTTATCGTGATTGTATTATTTATTCTGTAGTGATGAGAAACTTTAGCAAAGGGGACTTGTATGTAGAGAGTGTTATATTATTCAATTTTTATTCTAGCATGAAATAATTGAAAACTGATAGAGAATTTTTCATTAAAAACTTAGGCAACATTATATTCTTCTATAAATAATGTTGTTTAATCATTGTATGGGAAGAGTTATATATTCTGATGTGAAAATTATTTCCCAAACCAGCTAAAACGGTCCATGAAACATTTTTATGAAAACATATCTAATACTTGGAATACATTTTAAGTTCTGGTATGGAAAAAAATCTGTTATTAAGTCTTGGTAATACCCAATAGTTCAGCTTGAAATAGCATTAATCTTGTAAAGTTATGAGTAATAAATTTCTTGAGATAGATATTTTCTTGATTCAGGATGATATCAAAAATTTCACCTAAGCAAGAATAATGTGGGGAAGGTAGCTTTTGAAATTATTTTTACAGTACTGATGTCATATTAATAAACTGTTTTTAATCTCTTGAACAATCATGATATCACCCAAAAATATTTATAGAAGTAATTTAGTTATATGTCAAAATGACTTTTAATGAATTTTAAAATTTTTAATATTCTTGAAAATAATTTATGAATGAAATAGTTATAAGAATACACAGGTTAATTTTATTTTGTTTTTTGTATCTCACTATCTCTTTATTGAGATTCTTTAACATGGCTATAGCCATTTAAGAACTATAACAATGGAATTCATAAGGCTAGAAAATGTAAGAAAGAAAAAGTGAGAAGGTTAATTTCAAATTTCTTAGCTGAACACTGGAAAGTAAATATTACACAGTTTAATTTTAATTGTTTCATACTTTTTATATACTGTATCGGTATCAGGCACTCACAGGTTGAATAGGGGAAGGTTTAATAGGTTTATGGTTGAGGGAATTCAGACCACGGAGAGCTGATTCTGAGGCAGAAACATGGTGGAGAAAAGCTTCTCATTTCAAAGCAGCCAGAAAGTAGAGAAAGAAGAGAGGAGGTAGGGAGGCAGACAGACTCCCCAAAGGCACGCTCCCAGGGACCAACTTCCAACCTGGCCCCACTTCCTAGCAGCACATTTACATATGAACTCAGCCTTGATAACACACTGATCCATCCACTAATAAGTGTAGAGCCCCCATGTTCCAGTCACCTTCCAGACCCACCACTGGGAGCAGATGAGCCTTCAGGGTCCATGTAACACGTATAAACAACTACCTGTGCCAGCATATATGTAGAAACACTTTCTGACGAAATGGGATGTATGTCTGATGTGTGCAGTATTTGTGTGACTGACACAGAATGAGTTTATTGGTATCTTTCCAGATTCCACGTAGCAACTAACTTTTAAGAAACTACCATTTATAGAATTTTGGTGTAAATTTGAAAATTGTTTTCAGTTATCTGAAAAAAACTGTAGAAGTAGTCTTCCCTTTTGTAACTATTATACATATCAGTATGAGCCTTTTTTTCCCCTTTGTATACTTCAAGTAAACAGTCTGCTGCAATAAACTGAATGCTGTAGCAAATGTGAAAATCACATTTCTTTTCTTTTCAGCACAGATTACTTTAAATTGGAAATGTAAGAAAAACTGGCACTCTTCTCAATAAAATTACTAAAAAATAATAGTTATTAACACATTTAAAAATATATTACTTTATGCATTTACTAGTCTTTAAATAAAAAAATTAAGGCCATAGACTAAATGTTTTAACATGATAAGCATATGTACTATTTATAAAAATAATTATGTTTTGGTACCTCAGAACATAAAAATGTGAAGGAATCCTAAAACTAGAAAACTGAGAACCTCTTCTGTAGACTATTAGCCCTAAAAGCAGGGCTAATGTCACATCGCTTAGTACCAGGTCCTTGGGACAGAACACAGTGCTTGGCACATATTTGTTATCTGATAAACATTTGTTAATAACATAAAAATTACATATATTTATGATATAAAACTTGATCTGATGTCTGCTTCATGGAATAACTACAAGTAGTATGCATTATATTATATTTTATACTAAATTTTTTTAATAAGGGAAGGAATAAAATCTTATTTCCTTCATTTTGTTACATCTGAAAACTTCTTCAGTTTATTCTGTTAATATCCATATTTCAGATATTTCAGTATATTTAATATCAGTGTATCTATTCAGTAATTTCTAACAGCAGTGTATACCACCATACATACAGTGTATTCTACAAGAGAATACACTGACAAGAGACTATGGAAATGTTAGCAGTGATAATCTTTGTACTGATATTAGACTTCTCAGTGAATATTGGTTTTCACGTTATATTTTTCTGTAATTTCTAATAGTGTTTTCCCCGCTCTTATCAGTGTAATGGAAAAAGAGAAAATACTGAAACCCTGAGTTATTGCACTGCAATATCAAGATAACCGTACTGGTTGTGCAGTGCTTTGGCAGAATTCACTGTCAGTAAAAACGGAATAACTCACCACAGTATATTGGCTACTTTGGAAGTGTTTGGGTCACAGTACAGGAAGAGCGTTCCTGCACTTTTTTGGACTGGGAAATGTACAAGACAATATGCAGGCTTGCTTCCTCGTCTCACCCTCTTTCCTAGTTATCCTACCCGCCTCCAACGCAGCATGTAACCACTTTTATTAATTTGTCTTGTTGCCATAAAAAATATACACGTGCCCATATATTTTTATTTTCCCCTTTTGTTTAACCAATCAGTGCTACAGTGAACAGCTTTGTATGTTGGTATTTTTTAATCTGTGTATAATCCATATGGTAAATTTTTAGATTTGATCTTGCAATATCAAACAGCTGATATTTTGATTGACTTTATCAAATTGCCCTCTAATACACTACCAGTAACATATGAAAATGTCTGCTTGTACACAGAATTACCAATCCTATGTAAATTCTCCAGTATGTTGCTAATATGCTATGAATTAGCATATACATATAATTAGAATTTTTCAGTCTTTTTATTTGGGAGTTTCAGCAGTTTATCAAGTGTTTAGAATTTAAAGCCCTTTTTCTGAAAACTTTCTTTGTCAAATTATTGGTTAACTCTGGGGAACACGGAATACCTTCTAGGTATATGTGAATTTTTTTGTTTCAACTCAACATAAATAATTCATATAATACTTCTTTGTAGTAAATTTGCTTCTTGCAAATTTCTATTAGGAAAGTTCAGTAAACTGAAGTATATATATACCCTGTTGATTTATGTTGTAAGGATATTTAAAAATGCAGTCTGTTAGGGCTGGAGCTCAGATGTTACCAGCTATGTGGCTTTAAAATTTTCAGTTAAAAAATTAGAGGTATGTTTTCCAGGTGCCTTAGTTTCAGTTAAAAATCATACCATATTTTATGTAAGCTTTTCTTGAAACTCCACCCTTGTGCTTTTTAAAGCTCCATGGAATTCTACTATTATCTTTTCAACACTCTTCTTTCCAGCATCCACTCAGATTTTCAATAAATTTTAAGTTAGGCTTCTTATGTTATTAATTTGGTTCATTCCCAAGAACTGAATATTTTAACGTGTTTCCATATACTGCTATCAGTTACTATCTTTGGGATTGGGTGAGAGAGAAAGAGGAAGGTGGTGGAAATGTTCACATTTTTCTTCTAAATTAGAGAGAAGTACACAGCTGAATGGATGATAAAAGAAAATAAGTAATGAATATTTCCAGAATGTTTTTGCCTTCCAATAACAAAATTTTTCATCTTGTATGTTACCCTACATTAGTAAGTAGTGGCAGTTTTAGATACAGAATTATGGACTTTTTTTTTTTTTAGGTAAGAGGAGGGGAAATTTTATAATCAAAAAGTCTTAGATGAAACAATGATTTACAAAATAATTGTGTTAGGTGAAGGCTTTTTAAAATAAAATAAATAATATCCAAGTATCTAAAAATATTTGTCAGAGTTAGAAATAAAGTTAAACTAAGATGTGAATATTACATTCAGAGTACAAATAATTATGATTTTACTGCATCAAAGCTCTTAATAGTTTTAAAAATGAGAAATACAAACTTACTTTATGAGGCTCTATACGAGATTAATAAATTAATGCATGTTGTATCTTAAAAGTATAGAGAAGTGGTCACCAACGTCTTTGGCACGAGGGAGCAGTTGTCTGAAGGTTGTTCTCCATGGGCAGAGGGCCTGGGGGTGAGGGCTGTACTTGCTGTGGGCAGGTTGCCCTCGACCCTGCCCGATGGGCAGTGGCACTGGAACCTGGCAGTTCCTGCTCACCTCTTTGAGGAGCCCAGTGCTTCTAAGATGAGGGACTGGTGCCAGTCTACAGACCAAGGATTGTGCACCCTAGCATATAACAATAGTTTTATTATGTTTTTGAAATTACTGATATTTAAAAAGAAGCTGTGTACCTTCACCTTAATTGCCAGATCTGGCACTGGCGGCTTCTGGGTTTTCCCCAAAGTAAAATGTAATTGTTAATAAAAACATTAAAGACATCATGTAATGAAATTATTTCAGTAAAAACATAAAACTGGTGTAACTTTGACTCATTTAAACTCAGCATATTTTTCTTTTGGAAATTATTGATACTTTTATTGTAAGCTTAGCAGCGCTTGAAGTGCAGGGCAAGTGGCGCCTACCATTTCGGTTTAGAGTGCTGCTTTTCTTGTCAGCCATTCATTTAGCAGGAAGATATTTCCTGAGAGCCTAAAGCACACCAGCACTGAGCACGCGCGGTTAATAACACACAAGCGCAATGCTGCGCAGAACTTACATGTCGGTGAGAAACAGACAAATACCCGGGTGGCAACTTCCTGCCTATTGTAAAAATAGCTTAATTGAAGTATCAATTGATGTGCAATACAGTACACACACACACACGCACACACACACACACACACATTAGAAGTGTGTATTAGATATTTTTGTATGTAATACAAGGGGTGATCAAACTGTATCACGACTATTTAAATATAAAATGATATAACAGCAAAACACCAGTGGTGAGTCATCTCCCTCAGAATACTCTCCCTGGTGTCAAACACACTTCCTGGAGCAGTTGTGGAAATCCGAATGCTGCAGTGTTCCATCCAAGGGAAAGCAGGCTTGGAAAAACATGATGGTGTGTCTTCACCACCTTATTACCAGACTGATGGCTTCTGGCATTTTCCCCAAAGCCAAAATGACCATGAAAGATAAATGTTTTGATTTGATAAGACATAGAGGCAGCCTTGAGAGTGCAGCTGAAGGCACTGACCACAGGACTTTCAGAACTGCTGCAGAAAGGAGCAAGAGTGACGCAATGAATGTTCTTGAGGGGGAGAGGTTTTTTTTTTTTTGGGGGGGGGAGGAATTAATGGCAGTGTGTCTTTTACTTTAATAAAATTTTAATACTTAAATATTCACTGTATTTTTCAGTCACGCTTCATACAGGAAACCATCACCACTATCAGCGCAATATATGTACTGATAGTTTCCTAAAGTTTCCTAGTACCCCTTTGTACCCCTTTGTGATTTTCCCATCTCCCAGCTTGCTTCCACATCCCCAGGAAGCCAGCTACTGACGTATGAATCCAGTATTCCCTCCGCTAGCCAAAGGCGATGTCCCCAGACACCCAGATGTTGTCTGAAATGACATTGGTTCTACTATACTGTTATTCCCTGAACATATATATATATATATATATATATATATATACACACACATACACACACACATGATAGCATTTCATTTATAAATTAGGCACAGAAGAGATGATCAACAGTAATTAATAAAATAGCACACTAATATGTAATAATAGACACGATGTGAATGCAGTCTCTTGAAAGAGTCAAGGCACATTAAAATTTTCAGACCATTTACAAACATCACTGAGACTTTAGGAACTGCTACTTACTTAGATATTCCACACTTTTAACAAGTACATTCATGCAGTAATCTTTCTTTATTGGCCTTGGTTCTTTGATTTGACATAATTATTTCAAGATTAATGTGTTGAGCAATAACCTTCTCTTAGGTAGGTATACTTTATAGAGGTGCTACTTTTTTATACATTTACCTATTGATTGATACCTCTGTTACATTTTGGATCTGGAATGTCTCCCAAAAGCCTCATGGATTTGTATGTTGCGAAATAGCTGTGGAGCCCTGTGCTGTTTAGGAGTGGGACCTGGTGGGGTGGGTGGATCACTGGGGCAGGGCCTGGGAGAATATATGCTACTCAGCCCTCCCTCCTTTACTTGGCTTTCCATGCTGCTGTGAAGAGCTTTTTTCCAGCTAGACCTCCACCATGTGTTTCCACTGTTGCCACTGTCCATGATCGGACTGTGTGAGACCTTCTGAAACAGTGTGCTAAAATAAATCTTTCTTCTCTTAAATTGTGAATGTCAGGTATTCTTTCCCAGAAACAAATAAGTAACTAAGACAATCTCCTTGTTCTAGTTTGGCCTTTTACAGGGAAAGTTACTGTGAGCATGTGGTGCAAGCCTTTCTGTGAAAATACGTAGCTAGCTGTGAGTGGACTGAGACCTCTAAAATGTAAGATAAAAATGAACCTTTTCTCCCTTACGTTGTGGGCATCTTTCACTATGTCCTAGGAATGTGAAGTAACTAAGACACATAGGTATGTATTTGGTTTTTCTGTTCTCTTAATTATAAACTCTATATAAACAGTAACCATAGCTGCGACTTACTTTGTAATCTGTCTTGATGTCTAATAAACTAATCTGATCAGAGGTTGTTTAGCAGTTGTTATTTGATTGGCAGAGATAGTGAAATTAATGGATCACAAAATTGCAGTTCCCAAAGCTGATACCAAAAATTTAGGGATTCGGAGAAACGTCAGGGTCTATGTACAGTTATCACTTCATCCTTAGACTCTGTTGCAACTAGAAAATTGGTTTTAAATAACTTAAAAATTGTGTAGCTTGTTGTTTTTGACCAAAGTGAGAGAACATTTGGAAAAAGTGCTGGTCTATATCTATATCAAGGTATTTAACATTATCAATATAGTACTAATGAACTTTATTATTTAACGTGAACTTATAATGAACTTTATTATTTAACAAGATTACCAAAATTTTTAAAACACTCCATAAACTGTAGTAAGACTGAAGTATTAACTCAAATGTAATAATTAAAAAAAAAAAAACGGTGTTAATGTCTCAATGCTACTGGGGAATAATATGAGTTTCACGTGAAAGGTATTTTATATATGAAAGGTATTCTTCTAACCATTAGTTTACCTAAACTATGTCTTTTGCCTTTGTTTTTAAAGAATTAAATTTAAGCTATTCTTACTTAAGATGCCTTCAGAACATTCAGTCTTGAGTGCTGAATCCATCCTTGTGTTAAGTTCACACTACCATCAGGGAACTGTAAACCTTAATTAAAGGTGATTCTTTCTTGAGTTGTGTGTAAGTAGAAGTAAAAGAATGATCAAAGTTAAATGTAGTAAACTAAGTACAATAAAATTTCTTAACAAATTTCAGAGGACCTAATAGTTCTCTTTACTTAAAAATAACTTTAAAGATA
>PVKB01001130.1:0-10441 GCA_004027205.1 Ctenodactylus gundi | reverse complement strand
TGCTATTTCCAGGATTTTCTAGTTTTTGGAGTGCTACTTGCATAGACTATCTACACTTGATCATCCGTAATCCAAAAATCTGGAATCCAAACTGTTCAAAAACCGTGACACTCAAAAGAAGTTTCAGATTTTGGAACAGAGTAGATTTCAGAATTTTGGTTTAGGAATGGTCAGCCTGTAATATATTTTTAAGATTAAATGTTAATAACATATCTAAGCTTATAATATTCATTCATTCAGTCAGTAAATTATAATAAGCACTGCTGAGTGATTTTTTTTTTTTTTTTTAGTCTTCTTTTAAACTAGATTCAGTAATGAGGTTCTTATCTAAATTAAGACTGACCTACATGGAGAGTTGCCTTAGGCAGCTCCCTTCATGTTGGGATAAGAGCAATTTCAGTGCCACTGAGGCCTCCGTGCATTTCATAGTGTCTGACTTTCCAAAATTAGAGATTAATAGTATTTGTTATTCATATAAAATCGGAAATATCAATAGGGAGACTGTCCAGGCTGTTGTTATTAATCCCTTCTATTGATAGTGACACAGGATTCTTATATGTAGAAGTTACAGAATGGTCTTCACCTTAAATGTTTAAGTCCACCTACTCTGACTTTGAGTTCCTACATAAATGTGATACTATATCAACTTTGGCTTATAATGATCCTGACAGAAGACTGAAACTTCTTTCTGTCAAACGTTTATCTTATATCACCAGCCTTCAAAGAGCTAAGACTCATACCAGATATTTGTTACTGAAATTCTTTTGGCCAGATTCCTTAATAATTTCTTTCTCTATGTTGATCATTCCATGTTACAGCACTCTTTTCAAACTAGTAGAATGTTTAATTTAGAATAAAATATGCCAATGTGAACTACAGTAAAAGTTGCAGTATTTTTTATAGCACTTGCCCAAGTGTGATGCTGAAAAGTATGGAGAGTAGTTTGGGTTCTGATTTTATAATTCAATGTGTGTTGTGAGCTTTACTAATTTATTACTTCATTTTGGTTCATAAAATGAGAGGATGACTAGAAAATAGCGTAAGGTTATTTAGAGTCCAAAATGGCAGATTTAATGTACAGTTAACATCCAGGGGTTGCCTTTAAGTCTATTTTGATGTCTCAAATAAAATTAGAATCAGTATTTTTATTAAAATTTTAATTTAGAAACTTTAAAAAATATTCAAATGGATTAAATATTTTTGAAGAATTGATTGGTTTTTAAAATAATCTTTAATCATAAAACATAGGTCATAATATTAACACAGTCACAAGTTAGAAATAATTTTGAGATACAGTTGTCTGTCAGTATTCAGGAGGTTCATTTCCAAGACCTCTGCAGTTGCTGAACTCCTCAGATACTCAAATCCTTTATATAAAGTGCTATAATACTTACATATAAACCACATGCATTCTCCTTCACACTTTAAGTCACCTCTAGATTACTTATATGTAATACGATGTAAATGTCATATTAATAGTTGGTATACCATATTATTTAGAGAGTAATGATAAGAGAAAATGCGCACTGACAAACATGCATAAATAATTTTTATTTTCTGAACTCTTTTCCTAGTATTTTTCATCTGTGGTTGGTTGAATTTGTGGATGTGGAACCTGAAGATACATAGAGCTGACTATACTGAGTTCACCTCAACGTGCTTATTTGTTTAGAAATTTTTAAAGTGCCCAAAATTAAGACATATGAAAGCACAAGTCTATTAATAATGCAAAAATATTAGATGTGTTTGTTAGGAGTGCATAGTCATGTTTACAGTTCGTGTTGAGATGATTTGACCCTAGTTGGTTGACCCATAGCCACTAAGTTGTTCCATGTGTTTACATGTGTATAGGGTTCTTATGCATCGTTTGCCTTGGCAACATGACAGATGAATTTCATAGTTACCGGGCTGCCATTGTATAAATGTCCTCTTCCTGAGATGATGACAGACGGAGTTACCTCTCTTTCCTCAGGGACACATTTTTACCTCTGGTTCAGCTTGATTATTTCAAACCCATTTTGTTGATTTTTGGCACTAATTCTCAAACAGAAGTGTTTTTCCACTCAAGTTTTGCAGTTGGTAATCTTTCTCTACTTGATTTATTTAGTTTTTTAATTGGGAACATGCTCAGCTCTGGCAAGCAATTAGCTTTTTAGTGACTCTGTTATTGGAGGAATTCATTCCATTTACAGGATGTCCCAAAGTGACATTTTTTTGTGTGTTTCTTTGAGCATATGAAATAAGAAGTTACTCTTAACCCAGCACAGCATATGCTTATAATCCTAGTACTCAGGGAGGCTGAGGCAGAATTGTAATTCAAGCCCAGCCTGGGTAGCATAGCAACTTAGTAAGACTCTGTCTCAAAATTAAAAAAAAAATGGTAATACATAAAAAGACTGGAAATATAGCTTCGTGAGAAGACTGTGGGTTCGATCCCAATTACTGCTAAAAAACCAAAAAGTTTATCTGATAATTCAAATGAAATAACTTTTTTTATTCGGGAGTTAACAGGAATTAATGAGGCCACAACCTGCAGAAGAAAAACTTATCTAGCGTGATTCGATTCTTTAGTTGAATTCGGTAACTTTGCCTTATAAATATTTTTCAAAAACCGTTCATCTGTTAAAATCATTTCTAGATTTGCCAACATTTCACAAGTGTCAGGACTCACTTTGCTTACAGTCATGCAGTGATTACTAGCAAAGACAAATGTAACACATTTACAATCAGAGTCATCCCTATGATGGTATCCATGACAACCAAGGAAAAAGACTTAGAACTTAGAGTATATTAAATTCTTTTAGACTTCTTATTTTCCAACAGATCCAAACTGAACTCACTAAGAATTTCTAATAACTACACAGTTGCTTATTTGCTTTTTTTCATAGAGCCAAGTTCTATGATTTCTTATTCTTTTGATTTGGAGAGTATAACTTTTTTAGTTTTACAAACCAGAGCTAAAGCCATAGGTGAAGGTCACAAGCATATGGAAGTGAATACTCAATACAGGAGACTTTCCAAAAATTAGGCCACTGTTAGAAGTGGTGATACCTCAGGAAATAATTCTGTCATTACTTAGCAGATGTAGCTGTTGCTCTTAGCTGCAGGTTGTAGGAGACACTTGCACACTGGGATGAAATTGTCCCCTGAGGCCCCTTCATGTGGTGTCTCTTAACTCTTTTTTCTTTTTTCCTTAAGAAAACAACGTAGACAGTATCTTAACTACTTATTCATTGCTGGGATAGAATGCGTGACATGCACACCTTATGGGAGGAAATGTTTATTTTAGCTTGCAGTTCCGAAAGGTCTCACACAGCCCACGAAGGGACAGACAACAATGATGGAAGTGCTTGGCCGAGGCTGGAGAGTTGCAGACAGAAGTCTCATGGAGTCAGAGCCAAGTCGGTGTCTGGAGATTTAGGCAAGGCCAGCACCTTCCCAGGAGCAAGCTGTAGCCGTGCTTCTCCTTCCTTCCTTTATTCAATTTAAGCTCCCCGGTGGGCCTCTCACACCCAGGGTGGGCTTCTCACACTCAGGATGGGGGCATCTCCCTCACTTCCTGGCCCACGAGTCAACAACACACTTGAAAACTGTTCTGGGCATCCCTCAACCCCAACAAGTTGACACAGCACCTGCAGTTCAAGTGCCAAGCATCTACCCCTTCCAGCCACGCCCTACCTCCCAAGACCAGACGGTTCCAGTTACCCCACTACATCCAAATGTATGAGGCTTTGGGGGAACACTTTGGATGTAAACCATGGCAAATGGCAAACATAAAAGTATGATTAGTGTTACTTGAGGCTGGTGTTGTTTTTATATGATTCGAAGTAAACCTTTGCATAATTGATAGGTGTGGTAGCTTTCTATTACTATTAGAAAATATCGGAAATAGTTAAGTTATAGAGAATAAAGGCTTATTTTGTCTCACAGCTTTGGAGTTTGCAGCCTATGATCGATTGGCCCTTTGGCTTTGGGCCTGGTGTCATGCGATACATCTTGCCAGGAGCATGTGGCAGGGTAAGACCACTTGCCTCATGGGCAGGAAGTAAAAGAGAGGCGTAGAGTCGGGGGCTGTTGAGGCTCCGTGTCCCCTTTGAAAGTACACCTGCAAACACCTTACTTCTCTCCACAAGATCCCACCTCTTACCAGTTTCCACCTCCACACTGCACAATCCTGCGGACTAAGCCTTTAACACATGGGCGTCTTAGGGACATTCAGAATCCAAACTACAGCAATTAGCAGAGTTACTCAAACACACATGTAAGAGGTAACCAGCATGATTCTTTATGTATTTTCATTAAGTTTGATTTCAAAAACTGTTGCCAATTGTGTCTATCATTGGCTGCTGCAACAAAGCAAGTTAACGTAAGCAAAAATTACTTCAAATTTTTTCACTTTTCCAGTTACAGAATGATTTTTTTTTCTTAATGCAAATTATATATTATTTTATGGTTGGTTTACAATGACTACTTTCTGGCTGCCCACATGTATACCAAAAGCTTAAAATATCTGTGTAGTAGCTTTAACCACTATGTTAGGTAATATGTAAAACTTATGTAACTGGAAGAATGGGAATTGTTCAAAGTCTTTCAAAGGAAATACTTAGCTTCATAAAGATTTCTGCTTTAAATTCATTGTTGCTTTACAAAAGGTAGCAATCGCAGTTTCAGATGTTTAGTGGGCAGTAATTATGTGAGCTATCAATCTTATTTATTAAAAGAAATGGCATGTAAATCATTGTTTGAAGTATTTTAAATGCTTTTTATAGATGAATGTGTTCCCATGGAAACCACAAATACCCCTTTAGGAAAATGATGTAAAATAGTAGCTCTATTTTAAATAGGGCCTAAGAAATTACACATTATATTCAAGAAAGGTGGCTACAAAGCTGAATGATCTTACTATGGTGATTTCTTAGTAAGACGAGACTTCATGTGAGTTGTGCTGCCATGTGCACATAACACATACACACCAAACAATATAGTTGCAGGACATAAACACAAGAAATATTGAAAAGTAATATATGAGACTTCATTAAAATTAAAAAACATTTGGTCTTTTAAGGGCACTATTAGGAGGCAAATAAATAAAGGAAAAATGCATGTGACATATATCAGACAAAAGGATTGCATTCAGAATATATAAAGAAGGCTTAAAACTCTAATAGGAAGATGACCAATTTTCTAAAATTGGGTAGAAGATCTATACAGACTGTTTAGCAAAGAAAATGCATTAATGGTGGCCAATAAGTACACAAGGTTATACTCAGCATTATTTGTGACCACAGAAGTACAAATTAAATCACAGTTGAATGTTACTACTCACTGATTAGATTGGCAAAGATTAAGATGAGTGACGAAATTCTCAAATGAACTAATTTATCTTTTATGTCTACTTTGTCTGCTAACTTAGTTTATATAAAAATAATTCATATTTATTTTCCACTTTTACTTTCTTAGGTATATTTTTGATTGTTGCTTTCTATTTTCATATCTCAGAATACTGCAGATAGTTAGAAGCCCAAACACTGAACTTGTTCTTAGGGAAAGGTGCCTGCTCCCTTTATGGTATTTATAATGAAAATGATTTTTGGCTCCACAAAAAGTGTCTAAGGTTGATATTTTTATTTTAAAGACAGCTGAGTAAAACTGTTTTTCGTAGTATTTTTCCATAATGAACTAACTGCCTATAATTTGCTGTACTTAATTATTTTTAATGAGGAAAGTGATACAGGTTACCTAACTTACCAACAGAAAGAGTTGTCAGGGAAACGTGGCATTGTGAGTCACTGCCCAGGAATCTAATGTCAATTGAGATTTTGTAGCAAAAACTTGTCACTGGAGGCAAAATCTTCTCCAACACCACTCGGTAAAGATAGTTGTTTAGGCTCAACCTAAGACACTTGGCTTATTAATTTTACTGTCTCAGAAGATATAATATTCCATAAAATTTAAAATGTAGCCATCTTTCAACTTACTAATTAGTCCTGATTATGATCTCTATTTTTAAATTTTTGTTAAGCATTTTAGCTATAATTATTAAAAATGTATTCTAAATCTAGGTACTTTTGATACATAATTTAAATACTAGAAGTCTTCATTATGTGACAGTTTTTTTGTATACTTAAAGTTCTCTTCCTTGGTCTCATTACTTTTTGTTTAAGCCAACTTGAATGTTCCTGGTGTTTTTCCTCATTCCCTATTTAATGTCATTTATTCTGTCTCCCAGTGCCCCTTCTCCATCAAATTCTTTTTATTATTCTTCGTGAAATATATTGTTTAGAAGAAAATAGAAAACCTTAGTAGGATAAGTACCAAATGAATCTAGTTTACCTGAGACTAAAAGCACACACACACACACACACACACACACACACACACACACACACACACAATAAAAGGTATTATGTTTAATTATTTTAGAAATTAAAATGAAAATAAAAACAGGTAATTAAATATATTCTAAGTGATCCTATTTTAATCTATGTTGTAAATCCCAGTTCTTAGCTGTCCATAGTGAAAGGAGAGTAATTTAGAAACCAATTACTTAAACTTATCTGCCAGAAAAGTTTTTCTAGAGCTCCTTAATGTAACAAAACTTAAGAGCCTCTTGTATCAGTCAGGATAGGCTTTGTTATGCTGCAGAACTCAAGATTCTCAAATTTCAGGAGCTTAAGGGAAAAAAAATAGTTGCTCAGGACCAGGGCAGCCTTCCTCTGTTTTCTAATTCAGAGCTGCAGTTCCACATCAGTACCCAGTGCGTGCCTCCACTGTCATTGCAACAGACGGAAGACCAGCTGGAGAACTGAGTCCTTGCAATTAACTACAACTCTATGTGCATTTTTCTTCTGCTTCCACTTGATTGCCTCGAGAAAGTCACATTACTTAATCTCCAAACTGAACTCAGAAAAGACAATCTACCCATTTCCTTTGTAGAACCTCTAGAAGTCTCTCATCTGACTAGAATAGCATCAATAGCTTTTTCTTTTATTAAAATAAAGGCTAAAAAAATCAACCTAACAGAAAGGGTTTCTTACATTGTTTCTGTTTTTGGTACCCATGTGATGTATCTGCTTTGAGATCCTCCAAATTGCCATCTAGATTAATGACATCCTGGGTGCACCATGAGAATAGATTCTCAGACATGGATGAGTACTGCTTTTGAAAGTTTACTTGATAGTAATGGTCCAAAGCTTTAAGTTCATTCTCCTTATCCACATTCCAAGCCTTAGAAATCTTTTCAGAATTTCCATCACTTAACGTGTAAGCTCTGTGTATCTGTATTTCTACCAATAATGTAGCAATAATATGTAAATAGCATATATGTAGTATTGATAATATTTATTAAATAAATACCTACACATGACTGAACCAGTTGTACCATGAATGACTCTCCCATCTGAGCTAAGGAATTTTGCATTCCATAACCATGTTCATTTTGTTATGTTTTTTATATTTGTTGTTATAATTAAAGTTCTACTGTTGTGTTGAACACAGGTTATGGGTGAAAAATAAAGAGAAATTAGAAAATAAATTGATGTAATTAAAAATAAGTCTGTGCACTATATGGAACAGTGGAGGGGTTTGTTCTGGTCAGTTCATAGTGTTCTTGTATGTCCCCTTTTTCCCTCTATCCGAAGGTTGAGTTCTTAGCCACTGATATAATGAGTAAATATGGCTCTTTGTGTATTAATTGAAAACTTGCTTAAACTTTTATCCTTTGTCATATATTTGCTGTTGAAGCATTAATTCTGTGCTCTGTTCTTCTCCGTAAGCATGAGGTTAAAAACAGGTAGAAGGAGACCAGCAAAGAGCACTAAATAAAACTAGGTTGGTCGTTAAAAAACTAGAAACTTCTTTGATTTGTAATATAAGTAATTTTTATTACTCACTGAGCTCAATTTATATACAAGGCACTTCTGTAAACACATTACATGAACTATCTTGTTTCATCCTTTCAGCCACCCTCTGAGTTAAGAATTACCACTTTTTCCCTTCTTCTGATGCAGAAATTAACTCTCAGGGCAGTATTATAAGAAAGTTATTTATGATGCTTGTTAAAACATGGTGGGAAACTTTATTCAAGGCCATCACAATAAGTATAGGGTCCGCTGCGGTGAGCCTTGCAATAGGAAGGGAAGTGGGCTCAACTCCCAACACACGTGGTCAAAGGACATTGCAGCCAAAGAGTTGGCTGGGTGTCAGAGGATAGAGAAAGACTAAGAGGACATGGGGTGAGGGAGATTCTGGCTGAACTGACCTAGCAAGGTTCTTGCTGAAGTTGGGCAGGATGATAAGATATGCCCCCGAATAGGGTGAACCCGAGTGATCAAATACTGAGGGTAGAAGACTCCTGCAAAACTAACTTGGCAGGGACTGATACATTACAGTTTATAAGGAAGTACACAGATCGACCTAGGATAAAGTTCAGAAGCCTAAGCAAAGTTTAATCATGCTAGAATCTATCAAATCATCAAAGATTAATTTCTGAGACCATCTTCATTAAACAGCTTCCAACTTTGCGTCCTTAACTTCTACTCTTTGCTGCCTATCAACTGAGAGAACATATATTAATTCTAATTATAACTTATATTTACTTAGCACTTTTGTAATGCAAGGCATTATTCTAAGAGCTTTACATGTACTGCCTCATGAGACACCAACTGTTAACTACCATTTTCAGATGAGCAAACTCAAGCATAGAGAGTTCAATCACTTTGGCAGGGTCACTGACCGTGAGGTGGATTAGGACCGAGCATTCCAGCCAAGGGCCCAGTGTTTTTCAGGTTCGTGGGAGAGCACTGGCCTGTGAGACAAGGAACGTGGATTTGAATTTGTGTCCCAGCCCCGCTAGCTGTGAACCCCTGGGGCAAATGCTTTCTCCACTCTGCAATTGTATTTCCTTATATGGAAAAGGAAAGTGTCTGTTTCTGGGCAATTTCTGAGGCTCTACTTACACTAGTTATAAAAATCATTAGATGAAAACCACTGAACAAGCTTGGGTCTTTGGATTTATCGATTGTTGAGGACTCTTAGACCTTGAAGTTAAGTATCCCATGGCCTCAGGATTGCACTCAGAAGATGATCAACTGCTATAGTTTGATACACTTGTCTTTACCAACAAACTAGTGTCCTTGTGCCCTGTAGGGCAGAGCTCCGTGTGCCTGTGCCTTTTGACATTTGAAAATTGTTTATGTGAGGCAATGTAAGATCCTTCTGCTCACATGGGTGGAACCTAAACTGCCTCAGTTATTTTTAATAGATATTTATGTAAGACACATATTTATGTATCTATATACTTACATGTTACATAAAATTTGATAAGCCTTCAAAAGTAATGTTAACATGTAAGAAGTGCACATGTGTTTTCTTTAACCACTTCAGTCATCCACCTTTCCCTACAAAATGTCTGCTATAGAGATTTGTAGCCAGGAACTTGAGATTTTTCATTTTTAAAAGTAAGGAAACATTCATTCATTTTGCTGATACTAATCTTCCAAATCTCTGGGCCTTATTCTTGCTTTGAACCGAGCACAGATTCAACAGAAATGATATTTTAAAATATGGAAAGGGAGAACTTTATTTTTCTCCTTTTCTAGCCATATTTTCTGACTTCGCTATGATTTCTGAAGGAAGTTTGTAAATTTTCTAATTGTGTTTTCTCTACTGTGTGCAACAGCTACCTCTCTCCACAGTCCTCTTTCTTCCTGGCTGCCTTGCGGTAGTGCCTCTTGCTGATGCTCCCTACCTCTACTCACACATGTGTTCAGGCTTGGGCACACATGACCCCTACATGGGGATTGTTCTTGCTGTTTATCATTTTGATCAGAAATCTAAATGTTACTAAAATAGAAACGAAGTGTCATAACCTGTTTATGTTTTGGATAAAAAAGATGGGAATGAAAATAAGATGCAGTCTATTCACTTTTTATACATTCAAAGAGTCCAAAGTTAGCCCAGAGTTTATTTTACAGAATGGAAATTTAGATTGTCTGAGCTTCGTCCTTAATGGTGCCATAGTATTTGTTACAGAATTCTGCATCTACAAATTATTATCAGGTGGATATTTTTTCTCTTGGCTTATTTTCTTGATCTGCCATTTACCATGCACATTGGCTGGCAGTCTCTCCTTTTATTTTTCTGAACACTGTACAGCACGTAGACTTATTTGTAAAATTCTGCACCAGTCTTTCTGAGAACCTTTGTGTTTTATCCTGTATTGAGTTTCCTGAAATCCTTTGAGCTGAAGGTGAGGTTGCAGCAAAGTACTCTGAGCTACTTCGGGGGTAAATTGGTAGATTTTTGTAGCTTTTGAAGCCATTCTCACTGAGTGTGACTTCCCTTACCCTCCTCCTGGCAACTTACATACAAATGCCACATTCCTTTAAAAACCAGGTTACAATCAAAAGCAAACAGTAATGCCCCGCCTTTTTTTTTTTTT